>WOVY01014700.1:0-136076 GCA_013436015.1 Rhipicephalus annulatus | reverse complement strand
TTTGCTCAATTTCAGATGAGCAAAATTATGGCTTGTATGTTTCGCTACTTTCTTCGTTTTCTGTTGTTTTGTATCTAGTGAAATGGTTTTACTCTTTGTTCCTCTCTTGTGTAATACCGCTGTGATGCATTTATTAGTAAGATTACTTATGACAAAGACGATGATTGTAATACTTGTTTTTTTACGAGAAGTAAACAGCATGTTTGGAGCCGCACAATGACCCAGTACTTGATGAACGCCACGTTTATTTTGGGAAACAGTTGTGCAGTATTCACAACTCTAGAAAACGCCACATGTGCTGGCAACGCCGGTAAAAACAAAGATGGCCACGTCTACCAGGCACCAGGCTGTACGTGGCACTTTTGCCTGGCGCTGTGCTAATTTTTCTTGATTGTAGCGTCAGATCGTGCTGCTTCTTCGAAGACGAAAGTTAGCTGACTACACACCGCCTCATTTTTATTGACATGAAGGCTTTTACTCGTCAAACGGTGAAAATAGCGGCACTGTGCGTGGAAAAATATCGAGCCTCTTCAGCGAACTGCATAAGATTTACTTGAACTTTGAGAACCTGTTTATCGAGCCTGAAGTTAAAGAATGCAAGGTATCATGTGTAGCGGGCCTTCCGAAAGGGGCTAGCATAATTACGCTGCCCTGATACACTATACAGGCAAGGTCATGACAGTTTTCGAGGTAACTTGACTGGGATTCATGGCATGGAATGAAAGAAAACTTCATTTCAGTCCTGCAGGATGCACTTAGCACGTAGCGGGCGTGCACCACGTAGGGCCCGACAGGGAGTACCTGGCGGTCGCTTCGTTGGCCTGCTGGATGGCCTATTGCCTGTCGGCGAGAAGTAGGTGAGCTCCGGAGTGATCTTTCCCACATGTTTGAGGTAGAGTAAGGAGGAATGTTTCTACACTTCTAAAGCATGTGTGCGAGTGTCGCTGTGTGTCCAAACGAGGGGCATGTCTCGCTGGGGTGTGCATCAGGATATAAACGTCAAGCTTGGCAGGTTTGGTTACGTCTGTGTCTGTAACAGGCACAAGGTTAACGCCTGCGGTCTGTTATGTTTCGGATATGGGGGTGGAAAATGCAGCGTTCAAGATAAAGTGCTTTCTTATGTCAATGAACGTTATGGGTGCATCCCGATTAGTCTCTAACTAAGCAAGATGGGGGTTGCCCTGTGGTGGCACGGTGGTAAGTGCGCGCGCTGCATCATGGACGATCTCGTTCAGGTCGGATGGGGCACGCGGCACCTGGCTGAGATGGGCGGGGAACCAGTTGACAGTGTAGTGCTTCAGGGCACTCGGGTTCGTTCTGCGCAGGATACGTAACGCCTGGTAGGAGATGACTCCACGTTCGAAGGCTTTTATGGCTGGTCTGTGGTCGCTGTAAATGAGTTACCGTTTGCTCTTGAGCATAGCTACCGATTGAATTGAGTGCCGTTGTCCCGTGAATAGCTGTATACGAATCCTGTTCACACAGTTACAGAACAGAGCTATTCCTGGGCCACTTTATCTTATAATAAGGCAAGTAACACTCAACCTTCTACCCACTTCCTCTGTTCCTTTGAGCAGAGGTCTTTCAGCTGCGTAGCGGCTGTTACTATAGAAGGGAGCGGAAGGTTGGTTGCATGGGGTCCGTTTTGTCTTCTCGTGGCAGCTGGTGCTTGTAAAGGATAGAGACCAGCGCCTTTAGATACGTTGCAACAACTCAACTTTATGTACAGAAACTTACGTACAAATTTACAGACTCTTCATCATTGGAACCGTCGCATGTTGCCTCGGCAGAGCTGATAGTGCAGAGCACCCTTTGATGCGACCAAAACAATCATGAAGAAACGGGAGCCAGGATTTAACCCCTTGGTTGCCCCTGACAATTCTCCTCAAGGCCAACCAAAAGAATTTAGTCCGTTTATTGGACAGGCTAAACACATTTGTTGCCATCCTCTGTCGCTTTATTCAAGCCCTCGACCTGTCGGTCGGAGAGGAAGAGACGAAAGGACCGGCCTGCACAATACGTTCCGCGAACTTTGCGAACACACAAATTGGGGCGCCGTTCGGCTGTGAGGCCCCTGCCATTACTGCGAGATGACTACGCTGTCCGGCATGACAGCTGTCCCACGGGCTCAAATCCTGATAGATGGGTGCCGATACACTAGCTGTCCTCACGTCGCCCGCTGGCACTTCGCTGGTCTTCTTGCCAGAACGGGCGCCCTTACGCCGCGATTATCATCTCCCGAGAATCGGCTCTTTGGGGAGCGTGCCCTTTTGCGACAAGAAGACTCACCCCCCTGGCCTGCGACGCCAGACCTTACACGCACTTCCCAAGATTCGCGCAAGGTGCTGAAATGCAGCTACGCGAATAACACAACAGAAAGAAATGGGCGCCGAACGTCCCAAAAAAAAAAACCCTGCGGCCCGCACTTTCGCAATCTCTTAGCACCCAGAGGCGTTCTGCTGCAACGCGGTTCCAATATTCGTTCTGCTTAAATACGGGGCCCCATCCAAACGAAGGGCCACTACGAAGCCCAACCAAAAAAGGAAAACGACGCGAGGTCGCTGTGTACACAAGTACAATTCATAAAGCAGGCAGCCATTATGCGCCAAACAGAAAAACACTTCTCCGAAACACACGCATTCTTCCCCCACATGGTGCTGTGGAAGTCAAAACAGAAAAAAACCATAACTCCAGCATGCTTACACACACGCGCACAAGAAAAACAACACGCTTCCCTGAGACACATACACTACACATACATACACATACACATACATACATCACGCATACACATACACATTTCAACGCATAGTGCTGGTCAAGTGTCTCCAGGTTGGCGCACGTCACTCTTAACTAAACGAGGGTAGACTACGTGCCTAGTACCTTAGTGTCTCAACGACCCCTGAGGCACCGCTGCCATTTACCGAGCGACCATCAGGTGCCTTCGACAGTTACGCATGCGTTGGCCCACAATAGTGGGTGGCGGTCATAGACCATGGTCATCAGTGCACTGAAGGGCCAGAAATTGACCCGCTCTTGAATTCCAGCTCACTGACAAGGAATCGCGGCCTTGAGTTGGAGAAAACCCATGCCGTGCAAACGCGATCGAAGCCTGAGCGTCGCTTTTCGCCTGTCGCGATAGGCATACCTCAGAGGTGGCTATGCGCAAGTTTACGACGAGCCAGTATGGCTTTTTGGGATCTGATTTGATCAATGGCGCTGCCTCGCACAGTGTGGCTCCAAGCCGCCGAGGACGCCCCATCCGCCCATGCAATTTAATCCGCAACCCGCTCTCCCGTTAGCTCAGAAAACGGCCGCGCAACCTCCTCGTATTTATCCCATAGCTTAGGTAGTGTCCACACAATGCTGAAATTCTATCAGCTTCTTCCCTATGGTTGGCACACTCAAGCCCTTGACTACCACAAACTCCTCACGATCAGGCACCCTACACGGGGAACCTGCAGTACGCCCTAAGTAGCTCTCCAAATGACTCTGCACATAACACCATTCCCACTCGAGAAGTCTTCCCCCTTTCCTTTTTTACGCTTCTATGTGGATGCGAGTTCTTTCAGGCTAACTTCTCTTCTTCAAGAACTTATAGTTGCCGCACCGAAGTCACGTTAGGTTGGCCACCAAATGGCACCCCTGTGCTTACTAAAGTTTTCGCGGGACTTGGTCACGGTCTTGATTTCCGGCATCGGCCGACCGATCGGAACCCGGGCAAGTACCTGCAGCACACGCTGCTTCCGGCAGCGGTTCATACTTAGCAACGCTAAATTCCGCGTCTTGCTTGAAACGATACGCCCAACTGACCCAACTTACGGGCAACAAAGGCTCCATTCCCTCACGCCCCCCAGCTCTCGAGGCTCCGTCGGCCTCTGTTCCACGCAAAACGCTCGCTATTGTCGCTCAACAATGCCTTCCGCTTCGCGCCCTCCTCGGCTATCTGCGGTTTTACCTCGACATGCTCCTTTTCACGGAACTCCTCGGGTGCGCTTGTATATTTCCTTCCTGCCGCTTGCGATCCCTCGGGAACGTGCGGCTGCCCTGGGGTTTGTGGTCGTCCCACCTACCAAAGACAACCTGTGTGATCATACCATTTATAGTCGCAGATTTCCCCTAGTTTTCAGGGCTCTGGGCTTCTAACTACCGTAATTTGCCCGTGTTCAACGGGCCACTCTTTGGCGTCAGCTGTGTGCCACCTGTCTCCTCCACGCCTTTCAATATGCTCTCAAAAGCGCCCTCAGCTTTGAGCGATTTCCACGCTTTTTCTGACAGCAGGCAATCCGCTCGAGCTGTAAGTTGGAGAGTTAACGCGCAAAGCATGGGAACCGTCCCCTTTAGGTGAGCGCTAACGCCGCTTTCGCTAAACATTGTCAATGAAACCACCACGAGCGTCGCCTGCACTGTACCTCTGAACACATATGTTAAGTTAATATTGCCTCGTGGTTTCACCATCTCCGGTGGCTTCGCGCTCTCCCGCAACACTGTGATCTCCGCGCCCATGTCCAAAAGCGCTCCGATGTGACTATCCTTACAATCGAGTGACACAGCAATAAGGTGACTGTACACTACCACCTGGTTCTCCCCTCAAAACGTGCGCCACTAGGCTCTTGCTCTCAGTGCCCGGAACCCCTTCAGTCGGCTGTTTATGGCGCTGAGGGCAATTACAATTTTGGTGCCCTGAGCTACCGCGACTGTAGCATGCCCTCGACTTGAGTTTTCCTTCTGCGCATATAGGCTTTCTACGGCACTGCTACTCTTCGCTGTCTCATTCTGAGCTCTAGTTTCGCTCACGCCCTGCAACACCGCTGGCTTTTGATTCGCCTGTCTCGCAGCTCTGTTGGCACCCTGCGCTTCCTCAAACGTTCGCAGCAACGCGGATATCTCTGAGGCTCTCATTCACGTCCTCCCTTCTTGGAGTGTCACATACCGCATGGCCTCCTGCGACAATTTTTTCGTTAATTGGTTTGCAACCAAAAGCTTAAGTAGGCCCTCGAATGTCGACACCCTCTCTGCCTCAAGGTAATAGTGGAGGTCGCTTTCTAAACGTGTCGTAAAAGGTCTTCACCACTCGTTCGCATGGTTCCCTGATCCCAAGAATCTTATTATATATTCCCCTGCCGAAAGTTTGAGCTCCTCCAGCATCCTTTGCTTGATTACATTGTAATCTTTATGCTCTATTGGGTTCAGTCACGTGGACGAAAATGGGACTCTCTCCGCTACCAACGGGAAAACCAGCTGTCCCCAAAACTCCTCTGGTACTTCGTACGCTTCTAGGGCGCTCTCCACGCACTCAAATCACACCGGTGCTTCAGCCTCTGTTAAGTTAATATTAACTGGGTAATTTGGGTAATACCCCAGTGAGAACTTTCGAGTAGCGTCTCAGTTCGCTACATGGATCCCGCTTGCCGGACTCATCCACTCCACTGAGAGCTTCCACCTATCATTTGCGACAGTTTCTCCATCTCCGACTGCAACTACTGCAGGCTACGCTCCGGCGTGAGATTTTCAAAACGCTAATCTCTCTGGCTCTTCCGCGCACAACGCTCTCCCCGGTTTGCCACATCGCTCGCGTCTCCTGACTCACGACTCATGGCCTGCGCTCGCCTGTCCGAGTTTAAGTGGGTAAACCTCGTGTCCATAGGATGCCTTGAAACTCATGAAAGGCAGCGGCACCCCTGAGATGCAAGAACACCAGAGGACTCAAAACTTGTGAAGTTGCTGCTCGCTGCTTTCTCGCCTTGCCCGCCGTCAGGTGCTCGACATGGCCCGATGTTACCAGGGTTGTCGCCGGACCGATGACTATTAGAGGACAGTTGCTGGACCGCTGACTTCCTCGGGTCGATGGCTGCCACACCTCAGCCTCCTCAGCTCGGTGGCTTGCTTCTTCGTCGGAACGGCCGATGTCTTGGCTTTCGTCTTCCTTGTCCTCCGCAATACGACAAACTCCTTGGTACACATAGCGTTCGTTTTCGACGTTGTCTCGATCGACTGCGCCAGTTACACTCAACCTTCTACCCACTCCCTCTGTTCTTTGGAGCAGAGCTCTCTCAGCTGCGTAGCGTCTGTTACTATAGAAGAGAGTGTAAAGTTGCTTGCATGGTTTTTTTCTTGTCTTCTCGTGGCTGCTGCTGCTTGTAAAGAATGGAGACCAGCGCCTTTCGATACGTTGCAACAACTCGACTTTATGTACAGGAACTTATGTACAAATTTACAAGACTCCTCACCATCGGAACCGCCACATGTTGCCTCGGTAGAGCTGATAGTGCAGAGCACCCTTTGCTGCGACCAAAACAATCATGAGGAAATGAGAGCCAGGTTTTAATCCCTCCGATGCCCCTCCCAGTTCTTCTCACGGCCAACCAAAACAATTCAGTCCGCTTATTGGACAGACTAAACACATTTGTTGCCGTCTTCTCCTCTAACTCTCTCATTCAAGCACTCAATCTCTCGGTCAGAGAGAGAGAGAGACGAAAGGACCGACCTGCATTATACAGTCTGCGAACTGTGCGTACGCACACAATAGTGGCACCGTTCGGCCGCAGGCCCATGCTATTACTGCGGAATGTCTATGTTGTCCAGCGTGACAGCCATCCCGCGGACTTTAATCCAGATGAATGGGTTTCTATACACTGTCCTTACGTCGCCCGCTGGCAATCCACTGACCGGGAATCACTTAGCTGGTTGTTAAAAGCGGCGACCGACCATGGTCTTCTTGCCAGAACGGGTGTCCTTACGCCGGGATTATCGTCTCCCGAGAATCGGCTCTTTGGAAGCACGCCCGTTTGCGACAAAAAAGACTTGGCCTGCGACGCCAGACCTTACAAGGCAAATCATAGTTTCGGTTGTTTTACGAGTTAATCTTGCTTTTTGTTCGTGATTCATGTTATGCGGCTTCTAAATATTGAGGTCGTATGCTTTCGAACACTCGCTTGTTCGTGTTGGCACTAGTTGATATTCAAAGCAGACATATGCACGCACACTACGCATGCACGGACATGATTTCTATGCACGAACATACACGCACGCTACACACGCGCTAAGATCACGCAACCGCTTGTGTGCGTGTCTATACATGCGCACATTCGTAATTAAAAATGCTCTGAGGGGGAGGAAGACAATATCTGCAGCTTTATTTGAGAGTGGGTAGCGTGCGTGTATGTACAACCACGCACGTACCGCAACAAAAATACAACCACGCATGTACCGCAACAAATTTACTCAAGCGCTTCATTTAAAAAAATCACAATGTCGCCGCAAGGGTGAAGCAATAAATGTGATGTGAATAACGTGGAATGTTACGCTGAGAATTACAAGCAGATCTAAAGGTACAGCCCGCTGCTCATGCCAAATGACGCACAAAAGCAACACACAAAGGACGAGAGCGAACTGATTGATACGTGGGTGTGGAGACGCCGCATTGGAGGGCTCCGGAAATTTCGACCACCCGGGGCTCTTTACCGTGCACCCGAATCTGAGCACATGGGCCTACAACATTTCTGTCTCCATCAAAAATGGAGCCGCCGCCGCCGGGATTTGCGGTTCAGCAGCCGAGTACCTTAGCCACTAGAACACCACGGCGGGGCGACGAGAGCGAACTAAGAACGTCTACCGCTCGACAAAGTGCTGCCTAAACAAAACCAACGCACGAAACGTAATCACAGATACAAATGAGGGCAAACTAAGAGTCGCAGTTGTTATACTTCACTTTGTATGAAAAGCATGCTCTTTTCGCAAACGGGAGCTGTGCAGTGAGCGAAGTGACCTTTGTGGGCCCGGGAACTGACGCAATCGTGATGCAATCGGAGAGTCGTGACGAACTGACACGACTCTCCCGAGTAAAAGATAAGCGCACGAGCACAATCATATACCCCCCTTCCCCGCCTCCGTGGGACAAAGTACGCGTGGGAGATAAGCGCGCGCCAGCATCGCGACGAGCTATGTGCCGAGTGCGGGTGGCTTCTTTATTCTTGAATCTCCATTTATAGGTACGTATGCATATACGGTGAGTGAGAGTGACAGCAAAACTAACCGAATATCTCCCTATTATTGCTATCTCAAAAACAAAGCAAGCTATATTCCATGCTTAGTGAAGCCCGAATATTAATAAGAATGTACCCTCGTTAAACAATGCTGTACTGACCGAGGAGAAATAAGTTATCCTGAGCGAATTGATTAGAACGAACTACCGTAGTGTTTGTCACTCTCTTTCCAATGTGTATGTTTCTCATTTGCGCCGTTCTCCATCGCGCGTCATCTGCATCCTCCGCGAAGTGACAAAACGTTATATTGCCACTTTTTCACTGTGATGCCACGCATTGCGGCACACTTCAATGGTCTTTGGACATCGCTTTCTTTTTTTTCGGGCTCGAGCGTGCGGCATGGCCGAAATAAATTAACTATCTGACCGCTTCTAAACGCGCGCAACATGGTAACATATCTCCTTTTATGGTTAACCCTGTTAGCACCATTTCCAGGCACGGTCGCTAGGTCGCGAGCGGTCAGTTAAAGTAGTAAATAAGTGGGGCTGTCTAAGAAACGCAAAGTCAAATAAGACATTCTTGAAAAGTGAGCAAATGTAGGTAAGTTATTTTTGTGAACAAGAAAAAAGAGATAATAATTAGAAAACATAAATGCTATTTCTGCCATAGTAACGGGCACGAACTTCGGTTTTCTAGCTTCCACAGCGCTGTCCAAAGAAGTTATAGCGATATAAACGTCCGCTAAATATAACGCAGCTGTTAGAGTACTCAATGTTCTCGAGAGTGTATATGCATATGAGAAAAATGAGTGCAGGTACGCAAAAACATTTTTTTGTCGTGTTGCTTTCATCATGTCAGTGATGCTCAGCTTGCTGCGGTAAGGTGCTTCAAAACTCACAAAAAGACTGTTAGTGATGATGCCACTATGAAGTGGCCGCAGCTGTCACCATGATGACAGCAATTTTGACGTTGTTTACAAGGGCCATAGTTCCTCTTACTTTGTAAATATGAACCATTTAGACTTGTCAGGAAGCCAGAGGCTTAGAATATCGTGATTCACGTAATTTTCTATAAGCAGTGTGGTCGAAAACAAAAAAAAAAACAAGAAAACGCATTACAGTTTGGGAAATCCACCCGGAATCTGGCACGAAATATTAATGGGAAACTATTGACATTGCTTTTGCTTATATCGGTAAACTTATGATCGTGGCATAACATATGATAGAGCCCTCAGAGTGTAATTTATCAGCCTAAAGCGGTTCAATTTTTGCCTTAGTAGTATTTTATAACAGCCAGTTGCCGCATTTGCTTTAGCATTGAGCACGAGCGAACCTATACGGCAGGAGGTGGTACAAGACGTGTTCGTTCTGGTATATTTGACATGCTTGCTGCTCACGCAAAAGTGAGCGTTTACCAACTCGTCCATTTACTCACCGTAATCAACTCAGAATTTATTAAAAACCCACAACGAACACAGAATACAGAGAAAGGGCACGACGGAACAGGCTCGGTGGAATTCTCATCCCGGCATGTAGAAAAGTGATCACATAAAAAAGTAACTAGTCTTCAAGGCGTATAAAAAGGAGGTGACATTTCTTGCCACCGTAGTTAGTCGTGTTTTTGCATTTCATGAAGCATGGGTGCTTCACGCATGCTCCAGGTGTTTGCCGAAAAGTATAGGTGTGTTTTAAGGTGTGATTTCAGATTTCATCAGAAGAGCCAGCTTGTATCGTGAGATATTCTCTCTGTATTTCGTGTTTCCCACTGGTTTTTATCTAACATGAGATGTACGAACTTGCCCAGTCTAACGTCTTGGTAGGTAATCAATTTCGTCATGCGCAGGCCGACTGCGAAAGGGAATGCACGGCCGAAACCGTAGCTGATAAACCCGAGTGTACGAGGCCATCATCGTTGATGGCGTGTCCAGCGGAACTCATGAAGCACGCCTACTTCTACAGTGAGCTGCTTGGCCCAACTGGCGATTGCTACCGTGTTGATGAGGCCACACTCGCCGGACATCGCTGCGTCAACCCAGCTGCACTGTTTTCCACTGAAGAGGAGTGCCTCCGCAAATGTGTCAGCGAACAGAGTGGAGGCGTCTCCACGTAGGATTTCAACAAATGACACGCTTTGGCAACTGAACGTTCAACACGTCCGAAATACTTTTGCGATAGCTCGTCCCAACTATGTGCGCATGACATCAAACTAGACGCCACTCGTTTTACGTTGCTGTCGGACATGCGAAATAGCATATGTTTGTTCAATGGCTTTTGAAATCATTCGAAAATACGGAAGCGTAGCTTTTTCTTGTGGTCAAGATGTCAGAAGAAATTGTTCATGCGATTACTAAGCTAGGTAACTACGCTGAGAAAGAATTTGGTATACTGGTGCAGCTTCGCTTAGTGGTCTCTAATTTGCCGTATTTTATTCTTATGCGTTGTATTTATCTGGCGTTGTTCAGAAAATGAAGCAATTATCATTTGCGCCGTGTTTTGTGAATTTATATGTGTATATTGTATATATTTTTGACAGCCAGAGGCCAAAAAAGGCTAGGCGAAACCATGCTGCCTTGAGGTTAAAAAGGACGTTACATTCTTTGGCTGACTGATAACAGTGTCTAATAATGGGACGCATATGCGTATTTGTGTATAGGTAGAGACAATCAGAGAGATAGAATTCTGGAGGTACATCTATTTTCAAGCACCGTAGTGCTATCTCATATTCGCAGTATGTTGGAAAGATCATGCCACACTTATTGTGCGATGCTTACAACCACCGATCCGTCAAGGCCCACCCAAGGAAAACTAGAGCTGTACGGTACGTGAAGTAGTGATAAATATTGGAGGTTAGACCGTCCCATAACCACGGTATGACTTCAAGAGGTGCGGTAGTGGAATCCTGCGGCAATTTTGAGCACCTGGCGCTCCTTAATGTGCCCCTGAGTCTAATCGCGAATTCCATTGAGAGAACTTGAGTGGATGGGCAGGGCACTGAGAAGTGGTGGTAGAGCACTTGAGAGCAGGGCCACTCAATCTGCCACTGGAATCTGCCGCGTTCCTGGAGAGCTGGTGGGAAAGTGATGAGTAGAGAGACCATGTGACTGAAAAATTCCAAGCCCCGGCATATTCTTTTTGATGCAGCGAAATACGTATCAAACCGGTCAGCCACACACTCATCATTATTCAAATACCTGGTATGTTTGTGTGACGGCGCATTCGGCGGACGTCAAGCTATCATCGTAGCTATCCGTACAAAACAGCGGTGTCAAACTACACATGTATGCTACCATTGCCGCAACTCTTGCCGACTTAAGAAAAGTTCGGGAGCTGTGATGCTCAAGGACCACGTGACTCGTACTGCGCCTACTCCACCTTTCAGGCGAGAGCCCTGCAAACTGCTCCTGGCTGCTTTCGGCGCAGCAAAAGCATTGTCGCTCTACCAATGGATAACAGTGCGCCTGCACCTGTTCGACCATTGAAACACGCTGGCTCTGAAGAGAACACTTTAGGCGTGCTTTGAGGTGTTACTACTCTCCCAAAAGAATTCGCCATACATACATGCGCTTCAAACATGTTCGCCTTCTCAGAAAATGCAACCACCGCTACCAGCATTCAACCAGCAACTTGCAGTCAGCAGTCGCGCACCATGTCTACTGGACCACCAAGGCAAAGCTACGTCAAATATTTTAGAGGCGATGTCTGTTTAGATGTATTTCAACAGACATCGCCTGTCCAGTTCCCATCTGCGAACAGTGTGCTTTCACCTGTGTGAGTCTTGCTGAACCCATGCTCTCCACAGCTCTGCCTGGGCGTCCCTGAAAATGTTTAAGTAATGAACTTGTTCCATATCAATGACCACACGTTCCTCCTAAGGTGGTGACCCTGAGAAGCACTACAGCTCCAGCAGAAATCGATGCTCTCAAAAGCATCATCGCACACCACGAAATCCCATAAGACGTGAGGTCGGACAACAGCCCAGCGCTCTCATCACAACAGTTTGCGGCGTTTGCAAGATCTTACGGCGTTGATGTGCAACCATAAGCCCAAACTATGGCGAGACAAAAAAAATCAGAGAGGATAGTATGGATACTCGAGGTTTTCTTCCGCAAATTTAAAGACCCTCACCTCGCTATGCTAAGTTATCGGGACACTCCGGCAGTCGATCGCCTTAGTCTACCACAGCTGGTGAGTACAATAGGCATCCTGGAGCTTCAAGCATGCCTCCTCTCCAAACTGGTCAGCCTCTGTGTGGTGCACCCTGACCAAGTGCAAGCTAAGATTCTAAACCCGACGCAAAGGCCAAGAAGCTACGTAGTTGAAACAGGCCCGAGGTGGTGTTCTACATTGCAACAGCCATCACCTAGTGTTTTTCGTGCGCTCTGTATTTGGTGACGGGCCACTGTTGACAGGTGCACAGCAACCATCGCAACCGCACCAAGTTCCTCTTCAGGAACCTCAGCCTGCCAAGAGGGCAAAACATGTGCTCCCTCAATGGCAGCCTTTACGACTTTCCCCTGTAGCCAGGGATCATGGTGATGGTGTTTCGCATACATGTTAAGGCCGGCCCCATCAAAATTTCTCAAGGCTAAAAGATATATAAGTTGCAACAACTAAGGCACATTTGGCCGCCACTGGAGCGTGGCACCTCCTCTTGTGTGAGTCTATCCTAAAAATTCTCGTGCCGAAGAGTGAAATTCTACTTTCGGCTAGGCCAGCAGCGTGTATACGTTGGTCTCGGCGTGCCCGTGCCCCTGCGGCACTAACCCCTCGACAGGAGACAGTGAAAAACTTTGCTCAGCGTCGCAAGCTTTCAAAGAATGTTGTGAATGATAGTGGACATTGGCGTCAGCAGGTGAGACGACAGAACGGGCACGTTCCTCCCTGAAGCGGCATGAGCACTAGCCCATGCCTAAGCTGCACCAGTGCTTTACCCCTCCTGCAGCCAGAATGCAAGGCGGGCTTACACTTATGGTATAATCCTGTTGACACTCATAGACTGGTAGGGTGGCAACAGTACACGGGCTGGAAAGAAAAGAAAAGATAGCTTTCGACTAATCTTAGGTCGATGAATAGGGCACCAGTGTAGTTTGCGTGTACCAAAGTCGTACAGCAGAGATGTCACCGTTTATTCACAACAGCAGCACCTTACGCCAGCCGAAATCACTCGCGGTGCGGCTAAAACCACGCGAAAGCAAAAAAGCGTTTTCTGTTTTACTGGGCTGTCGTTATGCTATACCATAATACTCCAAGGCCAATTCAACCGGACAAAAGGCGCGGCGCTGAGATTTCTAAAAAGGTTCATTAGGATTTCGCGTGAAGAATGACAAGTATAAAAAACTTCAATGATCAGATAACAAATTACGCCTGAAATAATATTGTTACGTGGAAAATAACAGTTGTCAGTCCGCAGCCACAACGCAGCTCACCGACAACGTCCACGTCTTCAATCTCAGTCTGAGGCAGCTTACTTGGGTATGCCCCAGTATGCCCTCTTTCAGTCAGACGAAAACACGTAACACGACCCCCAGCGGCAAAAGCGCCGACCCAGCGAGTTTACGGGGCCACAGCAGGAGCATTGTGGCAACGCTTGAGCATTGATACGTGGACGATGTCCCTTGACAGCAGAGTGGAAGAGGTTGATGGATTATCAGGGACAGTTTCATATGTAGTGTCGGTCACTCGTCTAAGCACGTGGTATGGGCCCGTGAAACGAGAGAGAAGTTTTTCTGAAAGGCCTGCATGTCGCGTAAGGGACCGAAAAAGAACGAGGGAACGTGTTGAAAAGTGTTCGTCGCGATGCCGCTCGTCGTAACGATTCTTCTGCGAGTCTTGGGACGCCATTAATCTGCTGCGGGCAAGCTGACGAGCGTGGTCAGCTCGGCTAATAGAGTCGCGTGCATATTCCGAAGTAGACTGCGCAGCGGCTGGCAGGAAGGTATCCAACGGCAATGTTGGTTCGCGTCCAAACAGAAGGTAAAATGGCGAGTACCCGGTAGTGTCATGCCGGGAGGAATTGTATGCGAACGTCACGTAAGTAGTGCAAGGTCGCAATCACGATGATCGGCCGAGACGTATTTCGATAGCATGTCTGTCAGGGTGCGGTTTGAACGTTCTGTAAGCCCGTCTGTCCGGGGGGTGGTACGATGTCGTGAGCTTATGTTGGGTAGAGCAGGAACGCAGGATATCGTCAACCACTTTTGAAAGGAAAGTACGCCCTATGTCTGTCAGCATTTGACGAGGGGCTCCATGCACTAAAATGAGATCACGTAGCAGAAAATCAGCGACGTCTGTAGCCGAAATTGACAAGAGGTAGACAAGTTTTGTTATCTGTGATGCTGAGCACCGTATAGGGCACTGCAACATTGTGCGCAGGGGGTACGTCGGTGAGAGGCGTAGCGTAATAGTCACTGCCGGGCACAGCTGGTGAGCACAGAAATCGACGTACGTCACAGTTTTGGAGGGCAGGCGAACAAAATCGCTGCATTCTAATCGGCATGTTGGTTGGTACGGGGCGGAACTGATTTCTTTCTTTCTTCTTTCTTTATTCAATACTGCAGACCTTGTACAGATCCAAGCAGGGTGGGGGAAGAATAAAACAACAACAAAACGAAGCAAACAAGTATAGTCAATGCAATTAGCAATGAGCAATGATCCCAATGCGATTAAATGCTACAATGAATCATTCCAGTCTGTTACGGTGCGGGGAAAAAAAGAAAATTTGAATAAATCTGTTCTCGAAAAATAAGGTGTCAAAGAATTAGGATGATGGTGGCGAGTAAGTCTTGATGTAGAAGATGAAAGATATGGTGAGGGGTTAATCGCTAGTTTATGATTCCAAAGGAGGTAAAGAAATTCCAAACGTGCAGCTTTCCGTCTCAGTGCAAGGTATGGAATGTTGTTAGCCTGCATCAGTTCAGTGGGTGAGTCATACGGTGAAAATTTGGAATAAATAAACCTGACTGCTTTTCTTTGCACATTTTCTAGGTGATTAATGTTGGTTTTAGTAAAGGGGTCCCATACTACACATGCATATTCGAGTTTTGGCCTAATTAGTGTGTTATAAGCAAGTAATTTAACAGCTGGAGGAGACTGTTTGAGCTTATGTCTTAAAAAATATAACTTGCGGTATGCAGAAGAACAAATGCTATTTATATGTGTATTCCACGACAAAGTATTAGTAAGAGTTACACCTAAGTACTTGTATGCCGTTTCCTCATGCAATGGTAATGAGCCTAGCCTGTATTCAAAGGAAAGTGGAGCTTTTCTGCGAGAGAAACGAAGATATACTGTCTTACCAATATTAAGTTTCATGTCCCATGTGTTACACCATTCGGAAATGTTAGCAAGAGCAGTGTTAAGGTGGTGCTGATCGTTAGGTGAAGTGATTTCATGGAACAACACGCAGTCATCTGCAAACAATCTAATTTCAATGCTAGGATCAATGACTGTAACGATATCATTAATGTATATCAAGAACAACAATGGTCCTAATACACTCCCTTGAGGAACCCCGGAACCAACCGGAAGATAGCCAGACCGCCGCTCATTAACTTCCACACACTGGGATCGATTAGTCAAATAACTCCTAATCCATGTGATTAAAATTTCCGGAAGTTTAATTTTTCTGAGTTTTAAGATCAGTTTGTCATGCGGAACCCTATCAAAGGCTTTGCTGAAATCTAGAAATATTGCATCGATTTGACCATTTTTATCAAAACATGAAGCGAGTGAATGAATAACGGTAACTAATTGTGTAACTGTCGAGTAGCCTTTTCTAAACCCATGTTGGTAATTAGAGAGAACTGAATGTTCATCTAAGAATTCATTAATTTGATTGGCGATAATGTGCTCAATAAGTTTACAACAGGATGATGTAAGTGATATCGGTCGATAATTTTCTAATAAAGATCGATCACCTTTCTTGTGTATGGGTACGACTCTAGCTACCCTCCAGTCATCCGGTAGTTTACCTTGAAGTAAAGAATTACGGTAAATTATAACAAGAAACTTTGCAATAGACTCAGCATATCGCTTCAGAAACATGTTAGGAAGGTTGTCAGGACCACATGAAGATTTCGTTTTCAAGTTCAATAGCATAGAAACCACGCCAGGGTAAGAGATGAAACTGACATCAGAGGGATGAAATGTTGTGTGATTGGCTGGACAAACACCAGACTTACTAAAAACACTCTGGAAGTACTCATTCAAATGACATGCGATGTCACCAGGATCATTAACAATTGAGCCATTAATAGAAATTTGAGGACACTGGCTTCTTTTTTTCGCTTATATAATTCCAAAACTTTTTAGGATCTTCTGAAATAAAGTTTGGTAGCACCGTCTTAAAATAGTGATCTTTCGAAGAGCTTACCGCACGTGCAAGGTTTTCTTTTAGTTCTTTTAGATTGCCAATAGATATGCATTGTTTTTTAATCTCTTTATTTTTCGCTTCAGGTGGATGATTTCACGCGTCATCCATGGTGTCTGCCTATTAACTAGTTTTGTTTGGTTGGTACAAACGTATCTGTACAGAAATTACATATATCTTTGAAACGGCACCAAAGTGAGTTGACATCAGTGTCGGTGAAATCAGTTAGACATGTTTCCAAATGTTCTATTATGGATGCATCGTCTGCACGTGAGTAGTCTTTGAAGAACGCTTCACAGAATTATTTGATTTCATAGGAGCAACAATGTGTAAGCAAACACTGACAAGAAGATGATCAGAAATACCTTCTACAACTTGAACTGTGCACTCTGATAATTGTCTGGGTAAAAAAACCAAATCCAGTACTGATTTCGAGGTACCTTGAACACGTGTTGGTTCCCGCACTATCTGCACTAGGTCATGAGTTAACATTATGCTCAGCATACTATTGAAATGATTGTTGTTTTCAGAAAGTGATTGAAAGCGCTCCCAATTAACGCCTGGTAAGTTAAGGTCTCCTATTAAGAGTATTTTATGATTGTGGAATTGAGACAGGTGTTTTTCTAGTTTATCCAGATACTCAGGGGTGGCATCAGGAGGCCTATAAATGGCACACAGCAAAAAGTTATGGCCCCAGCATGTGATTTTTACGCATAAACATTCTAGGCCGGGGATGTCTTGCAAAAGAACAGCATCTAACGGGTTTTTAATGAGGACAGCCACGCCGCCTCCTCTAGAAGCCCTATCCTTACGAAATATTTGATAACAAGGTGGGAAAACGTCCTCGTCACATATTTCAGTCCGTAGCCACGTTTCAGTTATGACGGCAATGTGGGGGGTCTTGTTCTAGTAAGGAGACTTCCAAAGGTACTGTTTTATTTATTACACTACGAGCGTTTAGGTTGATTATACGTAAACTCTTGTCAAACTCATTGAAAACGGGTCATGTGTCAGACTGCTGAGATCGCTGGTTCGTTATTTTGACACGCATGTTTTTTGTCTCATCCCAAAAGTATAGCTCTTTATCGACCTTTAGCTTGTCATGAAGCAAGTGCACTTTTTTACCTTGTAGTTTTTCAGCTTTCGCGCTTTCCCACAGAAACTTCCGTTTCTTCAAAGTCGCTTGCGAATAGTCATTTTGAATAGATATGCCTGATCCTCTAAGTTTGCGACAGCTATCGAGTATCAGTTTCTTTTCATTGAAATTTTGGAGATAGACAATGACCGGGCGTTTGCTGCCAAGGCGTCCAAGCCTGTGGATGCGGCCGATAGATTCACATTGTACGTTCATCTTATCCCGCATTATCGTCGTAGAACTTTTTCTTTAAGAAGCGCTTCCGTTTCCTCGGGGCATTCAGAAACGCCATGAATTATTATGTTTGATCGCCTGTTTCTGTCCTCAAGATCAGTTAGTTTCTTTGACTGGAATGTGATAACGTGTTCTATGGATTTAAGCGTATTTTGAACTCCGTCTTCCGGTGATGAAGGTAGTTCAGACAGCCTTTTTTCAATATGACTGACCATCTGCTGAAGGCTACTGATCTGCCCTTCGACATTAAGTAATTGCGCTTTCATTTCTGCAATGTCATTGCGGATTACAGTTTGACCTTCAAGCAACTGCTCAAACAATTCTTTCTGCGTGGGACCTGGGTTAGTTTCAATGTCCCCGCAGAGAAGCAACTTGCAGACGAAAAGACATTCATAGGCAAGGTTAAGGCACTTCCGTGGGCACGGCAGGACAATAATACCACGACAATCACTACGAAGAGAATAATTGTTACAACTGACCTGCAGAACGCAGAACAGAGATCTGGTTAGCGTCATGGCCAAGCCGCGTCCTTCGTGCCCACAAAAGGCAAATCGGTGAGGCGTTTCTTTTATAGCATTTTCTTCGAATGACGTCACGCAGCGACTGCCGATTGGTGTCGCCAGCGGAGTCAAATTGCCAGGGTGGAACCACAGCGGAATTTGTCCGGCGGTGATATCTGGAGGAAGTTGATACTTGTCGATGATGCCGTCGTTTTCCCAGCACGTGTGGCCGCTCACAGCTGAAGATGCGCTAAACTGGAAAATGCCCTGCAGAACGCAGAACAGAGATCTGGTTAGCGTCATGGCCAAGCCGCGTCCTTCGTGCCCACAAAAGGCAAATCGGTGAGGCGTTTCTTTTATAGCATTTTCTTCGAATGACGTCACGCAGCGACTGCCGATTGGTGTCGCCAGCGGAGTCAAATTGCCAGGGTGGAACCACAGCGGAATTTGTCCGGCGGTGATATCTGGAGGAAGTTGATACTTGTCGATGATGCCGTCGTTTTCCCAGCACGTGTGGCCGCTCACAGCTGAAGATGCGCTAAACTGGAAAATGCCCTGCAGAACGCAGAACAGAGATCTGGTTAGCGTCATGGCCAAGCCGCGTCCTTCGTGCCCACAAAAGGCAAATCGGTGAGGCGTTTCTTTTATAGCATTTTCTTCGAATGACGTCACGCAGCGACTGCCGATTGGTGTCGCCAGCGGAGTCAAATTGCCAGGGTGGAACCACAGCGGAATTTGTCCGGCGGTGATATCTGGAGGAAGTTGATACTTGTCGATGATGCCGTCGTTTTCCCAGCACGTGTGGCCGCTCACAGCTGAAGATGCGCTAAACTGGAAAATGCCCTGCAGAACGCAGAACAGAGATCTGGTTAGCGTCATGGCCAAGCCGCGTCCTTCGTGCCGATTGTGGCAGTTCAAGGCGGAGCACACCAGCGGAGCAATCAATCAGAGCAGAATTGGTGGAAAGAAAATCGAAGCCTAGTATGAGGTCATGGGGACATGTTGCAAGAACGATAAAAAGGACGACCACTTGGTGACCGGCTACGGTAAGTTGAGCTGTGCACATACCGACGACAGGGACTTTTGCACCATCTGCAACTTGGACGACACTGGTCAAGGGGGGCGTGAGGACCTTCTTCATGCGACACGTCGGGGACAAATGACACTCCTTGGTTTCGTGTACTTGTGGACGGGAGCAAAGGCCAGAGAGAAAAACCAGGCAATGGTACAGTGTATATCAAAGGACATTCAGGAGTTAGGAAGAGAGAGTGAGATAAATATACTAGGAGACATGAATGCGCACATAGAAGATATAGATGGGTATACCAACCCGACAGGCAAAATGATCATAGATATGTGTGAAAGGCTTGATTTGATCGTTTGAAACAGTACCGAGAAGTGTGAAGGGCAAATAACATGGGAGGTAGGAAGGCTTCAGTCGACGATAGATTATGCGCTGATGTCACATAGGATGTATGATAAGCTCAGGGGAATGCACATAGATGAAGGTGGCTCCAGAAGTCTGGGTAGTGATCACAAACCTATCAAGCTAAGTTTTGGAAGAGCAGTAAAAGTAGGAAGGAGACAAGATGAGCAACTACAAAAAAATTTTTATCCAGAAAGGCAAATTGAAATAGCCACTAAACTAATTGAGAAAGTAATCACGGAGGATAATAAGACAGTGTGGACATACACGAATCTAATTAGACTCTTTGAGCTAGAGCTTGCTACGACGCGTGGCAAGTCACCCCGGAAAAGAAGACACAAACCCAAAAGTTGGTGGGATGAGGAAGTTAAGAGAGCCATAGCAAAACGTCAGGAAGCCTCTAGGGAACAGAGACATGCTAAGTAGTGGGGGGAACCGACAGATGATGTTGAAAGAAAATGGGAAACCTTTCTAAGCTGTAGAAGGGATGCATCCCTTCTGATCAATGAAAAGATTAGAAGAAAGGGAGCTCAGTGGCTGGCAGAAGTACATAAAAAAGATAGAAAGGCTGTTGTGTTCTGGGGTTTTGGTTTCGATTTGACATGTGAGGATGCCAGGGGGCGCCGCTCTGGCATCCGGGAATTCAAGGCGACTGTAAAATAAAACCAGTGTGTGTTAGGTAGCCGTGGAGTGCGGTTGTGTGCTTTTCTTTCGGCGCTACGCGCCAACCCGCGTGTTCGGGCTGGTCGATGTCCCCGCCGGCCGCGTACGTCTCCGTCGGCCGTCTTCTTCTTCTTCTGCTTCGTCGGGACCAGCCAGCCCCCAACACAGCAATGGCGACGAGGACATGTAAGAACCCGTTTCGTTCTCCGTGTTCTTTTTCTTGCTTCTAATAGACCTACCCGGCTAACCCTAGACGCTCTTTATTCCCTGCAAGGTGGCTACTGCGTGCTGCGTCGCTTCATTTCTTCATTCAGCTACGCCGCCTCGGCCTTCATCTTCAAATAGTGTACTGGCGTCATTTTCTTCTCGTCTGCACCTCTCCATTCTTATTGTTTGAAATGGCGTCTCCCATTCCACCTCCCCTTTTTCTTCATTCGCCCGGAGACCCGCCACTTCCGTGGGCGGACTGGAAGTTGGTGTTTCAAGCCTACGCAGACGCGGTCGGGGAGGAGGCCAGCAAGCCCGAGCGTCGCAAGGCCCTGCTGCTCAACGCGTTGGGCCCTGCTGGGTTAAAGCTCTTCTATACTTTGAAAGCCACCAACGCGTCGCCGACGCCAGCGTCGGACGATGCCTTCAAGGATGCTGTTGCTCTTTTCGATGAGCATTTCAAAGATGTTTCGTGCGATTATCTCGCACGCGCGAAATTCCAAGAAAGGCGACAATTGCCTGGTGAGCCAGTCGCCGAGTTCATTACTTCTCTTCGAACGCTCGCCGCGTCGTGCGGCTTCGGCGCGCTCGAGGACGATATGATCCGCCATCAGCTTTTCATCGGGGTAGCCTCGCAAAACGTCCGCTGCCGCATGCTTCAGAAGGGCTCCTCGATTTCATTATCCGAAGCCCTCTCGATTGCGCGAGAGGACGAGCTTATTCGCTCCCAGTTGGAGCAATTCGCTCCGCATTCAGTGCAGCAACTTTCTGCTGCTGGGGGCCAAGGCGGCGGCTCTTCGTTTCACGAGACGCGTCAACATGGCGGCCCTTCACCTTCGTCTCGGCGCGGCGGCCAACATGGACGCTCGCCTGCACAGTCCTTCCGTGGCGGCCAACATGGCGACCTCTCTGCGTCGCGGGGGCGAGGAAGCCGACAATATGGCGACCCCATTCCGCCAAATTCGGGTTTTCAAGAACAGCACCGAGCTTCTAATTCGCGTTCGCAATTTTCTTCTCCAAGCGCAACCACGCATTGCTTTCGTTGTGGATCGGCTCGGCATTTAGCCAATTTTGCACAGTGTCCCGCGAGAAACCGCACTTGTCTTGCGTGCGGAAAAATCGGACATTTTCAGTCCGTATGCAATTCCCGTCCAGCAAATCTTCCGGAACCAGTTTCTTCGTCCGCTCCTTCAAGCACTGCACAAACCAATACGGTCACTGTTTTAAATGTGGATGGCCTCCACACTACGCCCGAGCCCAGCATCATAGTTTCAGTGGGCCATGTGCCCTTGTCATTTCTCGTGGACACTGGTGCCTCAGTCTCTTTAATCAGTGCCGCTTATCACCAAGTTGAACTTTCTGAGTGCAGTAGAGACTTAACCACATTTGTATCGCACGAAGGCTTGTTTCGGTTTCGCCGCGTGTGTTTCGGGCTTGCATCTGCCCCTGCAGTGTTTCAGAAAATGATGTCAATTATTCTTAAGGGTTGTAAGGGCGCCCTTTGTTACTTGGATGATATTTTGGTGAGGGGACGTACTCGCGAAGAGCACGATGCTAACTTGCATACTGTTCTCAACCGCATCAGTGAATGTGGTATGAAACTTAATAACAAGTGCATTTTTTCTGTGAATGAGTTACAATTTCTAGGACATAATGTCAGTTCCCGCGGTTTGACACCTGTTGAATCTAAAGTTCAGGCCATTGTCAATGCCCCACGGCCTACTGATGTTAAAACCTTGCAATCTTTTTTAGGTCTTGTTGGTTATTATGCCAAGTTTGTTCCTCACTATGCTGATGTTGTTGAACCACTGCGTACTCTACTTCGTCAAGCACAGCCTTTTAACTGGTCAGCTGAAGCTGAGCAGAGCTTCATTCGAGTAAAGTCAATACTGGCCTCAAAGCCAGCTGTTAGTATTTTCAATGAGAAGCTTCCCATCGTCATCACGACGGATGCGTCCGATGTTGGACTAGGAGCAGTGTTTCAACAACTCAGAGATGATCAGCTGATCACTATTGCTTTTGCATCTCGTACATTGACCCCTGCTGAACGCAGATATTCAGTAGGAGAGCGTGAAGCTCTCGCTTGTCTTTTTGCCTGTGAGAAATGGCATGTCTACTTGTGGGGCCGGCACTTCACATTACGTACAGATCACCAAGCACTAGTTGCTCTTCTTTCTGCAGGATCCGAAGGCCGCCGCCCCATTCGCATTTCCCGTTGGTGTGCCAAACTCATGTATTATAATTTCAGTGTTCAATATTGTAAGGGTTCTAATAACGTGGTTGCTGATGCACTGTCGCGCCTTCCTCTTCAGATACCGGTTACTGAAGAGTGGGATGAGGAAGTTGTTTCATTAGTTACTTCCTGCATTACTAAAGCTGAGCTTCAGGCAGCTACAGCTGCAGATTCCACTTTGTCTCAAGTTCTCAAATATTTACGTGAAGGATGGCCTTCCAAAGGTGCTCTTGCTTCTGAATTCTTGCCTTACTTCGCAGTCCGACAGGAACTGTCTTGTGTCGAGGACTTGCTTTTCCGCGATGAACGCGTGATTCCCCCTGCTTCTTTCCGTAACAAGCTAATACAGCTTGCCCATGAGGCCTATCCTGGCATTGTCCGCACCAAACAGAATCTCAGAGACAGGTACTGGTAGCCAGCCTTAGATAAGCAGGTCGAGCATGCAGTTTACAACTGCCATATATGTCAGGCAGCTGACAAGTCTGCTAAACCTGCATTTTCTCCGTTGCAGCCAGTCGAGTGGCCTGATCGGCCTTGGCAGAAACTCGGCATGGACATCATCGGTCCCTTGCATAATGTTCCGCAGAATGCCCGGTTCATTGTTTCTCTCATCGACTACCATTCCAAATGGCCAGAAATTTGTTTCACACATACGGTTACTTCTGAGGTCATCATTGAATTTCTGTCTTCAATCTTCAGCCGGGAAGGTTTTCCTGATGCCATAGTTACGGACAATGGTCCACAGTTTCAGTCCCAACATTTCGAGGCTTTTCTTTCACAACGAGGAATTCAGCACTTGAGGTCATCAGTTTTCTATCCCCAATCAAATGGGCAAATCGAGCGCTTTAATCGCGTTCTGAAGGAACATATCCAGATTGCCCAATTAGAGCACCGTCCCCTCAAGCAAGTCTTGACGGAATGTTTAGCTTCGTACAGGTTCACACCACAAGGCATTGGAGTGTCTCCTGCTCAACTTCTCCACGGTAGGCAACCGCGAGTTGCTCTCGACATAGTCTCTCTGCCTCGCAACATAGCAGTGTCTTCTCCTGATCAAATCCGTACCAAGGTTTTTTCTCAGCAACAAGCAATGAAAAAGTATGTCGACACCCGTCGAGGTGCAAAGCAGTCCAAAGTTCGCACTGGCGATTTAGTCAAGGTTCGTGTGCCAGGGAAGCGGCCCAAGTATCGCGGTCCTTACAAAGTCTTGGGCCAGGTTAGCCCCTTATCTTTCCGCTTAAGTGATGGTAACATCTGGAATGCTTCGCGCCTTGTTATTTTTCATACGGATTCGCCTTCAACACCTAAAAGTCTTCCTCATCACCTTCCGTCCACGCCTTTTAACTATGCATCAGATTATTACCTGTGGCCTCCATGTACAGGCATTTCTTCAATGGGGGGAGGAGTTACCAGCCGGTGTAGCTGGTTCAAGTACACCAAGTCATACGGTTCACTTCGAACCTTCAGATACGGCTGAGACCGTTGAACCAGACTCCGGCCCGCAAAATTCTTCCGGAGCTCATGCTGCGAGCTCTGATGAGACCCAAAATTTTAACGCTCGTTCAGAGCCTTCACAATCTTCTGCTTTTGCACCTGATTCTACACCCAAAAGGGCCCGCCCTAAGCGGAAGCGGCAGAAGCCGCGTCGGTTCGACGAATACGTCACGTAGGACTACAAATCTGTATTGTACTGAGTTGTATAGAATTTTTAGTGAATTTTCTGGACTTCCAATGTACATATTTCAGTGCATTTTCAGGACTCGTAGTGTGTGAGCTCAGTGTGCCGTGCTCTGAATTTCATGTGTTCTAATTAATGTACATACCTTGTAAAATATGTTGGTATCGAGCATGTATAAATATAAACAGTGTATAGGTGTGCTTTTTTCGAGGAGGGGATGGTTGTTGTGTTCTGGGGTTTCGGTTTCGATTTGACATGTGAGGATGCCAGGGGGCGCCGCTCTGGCATCCGGGAATTCAAGGCGACTGTAAAATAAAACCAGTGTGTGTTAGGTAGCCGTGGAGTGCGGTTGTGTGCTTTTCTTTCGGCGCTACGCGCCAACCCGCGTGTTCGGGCTGGTCGATGTCCCCGCCGGCCGCGTACGTCTCCGTCGGCCGTCTTCTTCTTCTTCTGCTTCGTCGGGACCAGCCAGCCCCCAACACAGCAAAGGCAGCAGCGAAATTTTGGAACCATCTAAACTTCCTAAGAAATGAGACGAGCCTAGAGCAGAGTTTTATAACTACAGCCCAAGGGGCTAGGCTAGAAGGGGACGAAGCTATTGAAAATATAAAAACAAGGGTGACAGAAAAATTCCAACAAAGAAGCACTTTATGCACCACAATAGACAAGGACGAATCAAGTGGTGCAATGGCTCCATTATCACAACGAGAGTGGGAAAGGGCTGAGAAAAGGGTTCCTAGTAGTACATCAACAGGCCCAGATGGCATTCTAATTAGGCTGATAAAGACATTAGGTCCGAAGTCTAAGCAGGCTTTGAGAGAGGCAGTGAGCAAAATAATAATCGATGGTGAAGTTCCCGATGGATGGAAACTTTGCAGGATGATCATGATCTATAAAGGAAAGGGGGACAAAGCTGACATAAACAACTACCGTCCTATAACAGTGACATCAGTGGTCTATAGGCTGGCGATGCAGATTATAAAGGAAAGACTTCAGGCGTGGATAGAGGATGAGGGGGTGCTGGGGGAACTGCAGAATGGGTTTCGGAAATACAGGAGGTTGGAAAACAATCTGTTCTCACTGACGCAGTGCATCGAAATAGCAGAAAAGGAACACAGGCCCCTGTGGCTAGCATTTTTGGATATCAAGGGAGCGTACAATAGCGTGGTTCAAGAGGAATTGTGGGGAATACTGGACACACTAGGCGTGGAACATGTAGTCACTAATCTTTTAAAGGGTATCTATAAAGGTAACAGGGTAGTTTTAAAATGGGAAAAACAGGTATCCAAGCCTGCAGAGGTAAAACGGGGGCTTAGGCAAAGGTGCCCCCTGTCACCCTTATTATTCATGATGTACCTACAAGGGTTAGAGGCAAAACTAGAGGGAAGTGGACTGGGCTTCAACCTCTGTTTAGTCAAACAAAGAAAACTTATTGATCAGGCACTACGAGCAATAATGTACACTGATGATGTAGTGCTAATGGCCAACAAAAAGGAAGATTTGCAGAGATTGATGGACATCTGCAGTAATGAGGGAGATAGGTTAGATTTTAGATTCAGTAAGGAAAAATCAGCAGTCATGATTTTCAATGACAACGAAGGTAGTGAGCTTAGAATACAGGAGGTCACGCTAGAGATAACAGATAAATACAAATATCTGGGGTATAGATAAGCAATGATACCGAGTATCTGAGGGAACACGAAATATACGTGACGACTAAAGATAACAGGAATGCAGCAGTCATAAAAAATAGGGCACTGTGGATTTACAATAGGTATGATGTTGTGAGAGGAATATGGAAAGGGGTCGTGGTTCCTGAGCTGACGTTCGGCAATGCGGTCTTGTGCATGAGATCAGAAGCTCAAGGAAGATTAGAAATTAAGCAACGTGGAATGGGTAGGCTTGCTTTAGGAGCTCACGGGAATACACCAAATCAGGGAGTACAAGGTGATATGGGGTGGACATCATTTGAGGGCAGGGAAGCTAGCAGCAAGATAAAATTTGAGAAGCGATTGAGAGAAATGGGGGAGGAGCGTTGGGCTAGGGAGGTCTTCAGCTACTTGTGCATGAAGAATGTCGATACAAAATGGAGGAAGCGAACCAGGAAGTTGAGTGGTAAATACTTAGAAAACAGCAGGTGGCCAAACCAAAAAGAACTATCGGTTAAGAAGAAAGTGAAGGAAACGGAGACTGACATGTGGAGAATGGGCATGATTAAGAAGTTCGCACTAGAGATCTATCAAACTTTTAAGCAGGAAATTGCCAAGGAAAGGATCTATGATAATACTCGGGGTAGTTCTCTACTGTTTGAGGCCAGGATGGGAGTACTGCGAACCAAGACATATCGGGCGAAATACGAAGGGGTAGACACAGTATGCAGTGCGTGTGGAGAAGAACAAGAAACTCCCAAACACTTGATAATGTTCTGTAAAGGGCTTCACCCTATAGTTCAGGATGATAGCGCAAAGTTTTTCAAAGCACTGGGGTTTAGGGACCGGGAGGGCAAAATAGACTTTAAGCGGGTAGACTTAACTAGAAGGAGATTATCTGATTGGTGGATAAAGTCAAGGCACGAGTGAAAATTAAATTCTTCACTGCAAAGTACGAATCGTCAAACTCACGTTTTAAGGAAAAAAATAAATATAGTTTTGGTTCATTAAGTATTACGGCTTGGTGGCGCTAGCCACCGCCCAATCTAAAGGGTACAGCCATATCCATCCATACATCCATACATCCATCCAGCGACGACGAAAACGCGAACTCATAATAGAGACGTGAGCGCCCGTATCTATCAAAGCTTCAACAGGTGTGCCACCAACATATACTTCTAGGGTGTTTTGGTACACACGTAAGGGCAACAGAGGATTTTTGGGTAAGGTCGACAGGGCAGCTTCACCTCCAGAAGTTGCGCAGCCTAGTTTTCCGGGGACATGCGGCGGTTGAAAGATGGCGAGGGAGAGCGGCGACGCGTGTCTGAACGAGAAGGGCGGCTTTGAGGCGGTGGCGACGACGGGGCAGGGTGGCCGTAGTCCTCAGGGGCAGTAAATGCTGTAGACTCAGTGCGGGTCGGATAACGGTGGTTTGGTGGACGGAATGAGTTACTGTAAGCGGGGTACGAGCCAGAAGCGATAGATGGCCATTGGCTGCGGCAGTAACGAGCGATGTGTCCTGCGCGACCACCGCGGAAGCAGATTGGCTTATCATCAGCTGTTCGCCATTCAGACGGGTTCATGGTTCGAATAGAGTACGGACGGTGACGTCTCATGTCCACAGAAGCTATCGAATGGGGACATGTGGACATGAGAAGTATTATCCAGTGTGGATGCAGTGAACAGGATACCAAAGTTAGAGAATTCCTGGTGGACAACAGCCTGGATCAAGGCGACAGCTGGCGTTGAGGCGTCGGGCAACGTCGGTTTGTTGGCAGCCGGGTCCGCGGCCTCAAGTTCACGTCGGGCGATGCGCGTCACGTCTTCGGTTGTAGACGGATGACGAGGAGTGGCTTCGCAAGACGACGTTGCCGCGGTGTTGGGTAGGCGCTGAAACTGCTGCAAAATGCGTCGACTCTTCGCCTGCTCGAGACAGTGGTACTCTTTGATCGCGGCGTCGATGGTCGTTACGTTGGTAAATACAAGCAGGCTGAACGCATCGTTGGCGATTCCTTTTAAAACGTGCGAAATCTTGTCGGCCTCAGTCATGTTGGGATCGGCCCTTTGGCACAACGCTAAGACGTCTTGAATATAAGTCAAGTAGGGCTCAGTGGACGTCTGTGTACGTACAGCCAATTGCTTTTGGGCATCAAGCTGTTGACCAAACGGGTTGCCAAAAAGGTCGCGTAGCTGTTGTTTAAACATTTCCCAGCTTGTGATTTCGTGCTCGTGGGTCTCAAACCAGATGCAAGGGGTCTTGTCAAGATAGAAAATGACATTCGCAAGCATAACGGTCGGGTCCCAGCCATATTTCTTGCTTATGCGCTCGTACATGCTAAGCCACTTGTCCACATTCGCGTTGTCCTCTCCACTAAAGGTACCGGGATCACGGGGTTGCGTTAGGGTGACGTACTGGGTTGCTGCCGTTGCTGAGGTAGGTGGCGAAGCCATGGCTCACCCGGAGCCATGGTAGCAGACTTAAGGAGGCGTCCACTACGTAGCTTCGTTGTCAGAAGAGCACCCAGCGCTTCCACCAAAATGTTACGTGGAAAATAACAGTTGTCAGTCCACAGCCACAACGCAGTTCACCGACAACGTCCACTTCTTCACTCTCAGTCTGAGGCACCTTACTTGGGTATGCCCCACTATGCCCTCTTTCAGTCAGACGAAATAACGTAACAATATACACAGGAGGAGAGTGAGCAAACAACATTGAATGCTGGTGAAAAAAATTTGGGGGACCCTTAAGCTTCGTTTTTGAGACTAGAACGCGATAGCAAAATCTGGCCCCTAGTGCACCCTTCAACCACTAAGTGTATATTTATTCATGTTTTTTACATACTTACGCACGCACGCAAACACGCACAGGCACGCAGTAGATTGGACCAGCGCGCGCTAATGGGCTAGTTTTATTCGTGACACCTATCGAAAAAATGCATTAAAGGGGCCCTGAAACACTTTTCTAAGTAACCATGGAATCAAATCACTAGACGAGCTTATTGCCCCACGAATTCAACGCCACAGAAATTTTAAGATTCCGTCCAGTGCGAGTGGAGCTACAAAGGTTTGTCGCATGCTGCAATTGCATCATCTATTCTCTCGTCTCGACGAAATCGCTGGAAGTTAAGCAGAGAGGTGTGGCAGGGAAAGAAACTACCACGCCTAGTGACCTTGAACACTTACTTTGTCTTCAAATGCACCACTTTTTCAGTGTTGTCGCGCGTGCACACGAGGAATGTAGCGGCCTCCTGCGTCTATCTCGGTAAATTGATTTTTCGGTCACAGATGCACAGCGATTTTTCGCTGACAACCAACGGGGCCGACGCCGGCGGCGGGTTTTCTGTGACACGTGGTCTTTAACGTTATCGCATTCAAATTGTCGCATAAAACGTACTCAAGTAAACAAGTGTCACAACATGTGACACTTCGCTGTGTTTAAAAAGCGCACCCTTTTCGCAAACGGGGACTGCAGGGAGTGAAGTGACCTTCATGCACTCGATAACTACAACGCAGTCATTCCGGTGAAGCCCAGCACGCAAAATTCTTGTCCCCTGCAGCGAGATAGCACCCTCGCGCACCACCGCCTACCCCTTATTGGACTAAGTACACGTGGGAGATGAGCACATTAGTGGGTGCGCCGTGATAAACGGGATGGCGATCCCGCCCTTTGCGCGATCTTACTAGTAACGCTGAGAATACCATCTTTTATTGAACCCTTAAAGGCCCCTTGCGGGGTATTACATAAGGGGGAGGCAAAAACACAATTCAACAGATGCATGATTGTCAATGGTTGAATTCAATCAACCAAAGGAACAAGCAGGATTTCGAACAGGCTACTCAACAATTGACCACATTCATACTATCAATAGGGTAATAGAGAAGTTCTCAGAGTATAAGCAACCACTATACATAGCCTTCATAGATTATGAGAAGGCGTTTGATTCAGTAGAAATATCAGCCGTCATGCAGACACTGCGGAATCAGGGCGTATATGAAGTATATATAAACATTCTGGAAGAAATCTACAGGGGATCAACTGCTACCATAGTGCTTCATAAAGAAAGCAAAAGAATACCAATTAAGAGGGGTGTAACGCAAGGGGACACAATTTCCCCAACGCTATTTTCCGCGTGCTTACAGGAGGTTTTCAGAAGCCTAGAATGGGAACAGTTAGGGATAAGAGTCAATGGAGAATACCTTAGTAACCTGCGCTTCGCCGATGACATTGCATTGCCGAGTAAATCGGGGGACGATTTGCAACTCATGATTACGGAGTTAGACAAGGAGAGCAGAAAGGTGGGTCTTAAAATTATTCTGCAGAAAACTAAAGTAATGTACAACAACCTCGGCAAAGAGCAGCGCTTCGAGATAGGTAACAGTGCACTTGAAGTTGTAAAAGACTATGTCTACTTAGGGCAGGTAATAACCGCAGAGCCGAACCACGAGATTCAAGTAACTAGAAGAATAAGAATGGGGTGGAGCACATTCGGCAAGCACTCTCAAATTATGACAGGTAGATTGCCACTATTCCTCAAGAGGAAGGTATATAACAGCTGTATCTTGCCGGTACTTAGCTACGGAGCAGAAACCTGGAGACTTACAAAGAGGGTTCAGCTTAAATTGAGGACGACGCAGCGAGCTATGGAAAGAAAAATGGTAGGTGTAACCTTAAGAAACAAGGACAGAGCAGAGTGGATTAGGGAACAAACGGGGGTTAAGGATATCATAGCTGAAATCAAGAAGAAGAAATGGACATGGGCAGGGCATGTAGCGCGTGGACAGGATAACCGCTGGTCATTAAGGGTAACTGACTGGATTCCCAGAGAAGGGAAGCGGGTTAGGGGGAGACAGAAGGTTAGGTGGGCAGATTAGATTAAGAAGTTTGCGGGTATAAATTGGCAGCAGCAAGCACAGGACCGGGTTAACGGGCGGAACATGGGAGAGGCCTTTGTCCTGCAGTGGACGTAGTCAGGCTGATGATGATGATGATGATGATGATGATTGTCAATGGTACAAAGCATAATCGAAAGTGAACTACACGAGAAAAACAATGTCAACAGAAGAAAATATATACATACACACACATATATATATATATATATATATATATATATATATATATATATATATATATATATATATTATGACGACTCGGTTGTAGCGAGGTTTATTGGCCGTGAACTCGGGAACGAACAAGCGCAACGGACCCGACAAAGAAGCGCTCGTGCCAAGCAGATGATGATTGTCCGCCAGAACATATGATGATGATTGACTGCTGTTCAGATGAGGATGAAGCGCATAATAGATGCCTACACTGATCCCCCCCCCCGTGGAAGCGGCCAGCCTGGCCGCTGCGGGCGGGTAGTCAAGGTGACGAGGAACGTCGTGTGAAAAGCTTCATGCGGGAAACGTGTACAATTTCGGTGCTGCGGTAACGGCGGTCAGTTGGCACGACAAGAGGCGTCACACGATAGTTGACAGGTGAAGTCTGCGCTAAAACAACATGTGGGCTGATGAATCGAGGCTGGAACTTGTCGCAGAGACCAGGTGTGCGAATTGGTGTCAATAGCAGCACCTCGTCACCCGGTCGGAATGATACCACACGATGAGAGGTGTCGTAGACGGCCTTCCATGCTTGTTGCGTAGCTTCCGTGTTCATACGAGCGCGCTGGCGGCACTGGGCAAGGCGAGAAATATATTCTTCGCAAGAAGATGGTGATGTAGGGCCATTGCTGATGAAGAAGGAAACATTGATAAAGAAAGTAGGTGAACGTCCGTAAACGAGATAAAACGGTGAGTAGCCTGTTGTGCGCTGAACAGCGGTGTTGTAGGCGAAAGTGAGGAACGGTAGAAGTTTATCCCAGTTTCTGTGATCCGGTTGAATGTATACGGCGATCATGTCAGCAAGGGTTCGATGAAATCTCTCGGTCAGACCATTTGTTTGAGGATGGTGGCTAGACGCCATCTTGTGTGTGGTACCAGAAACGCGAAGAACTTCACCTAAAAGCTGTGATAAGAACACCTTTCCACGGTCACTCAGAAGTACACGAGGTGCACCATGACGTAGTATTATGGCCTGAAGGACGAAGTCAGCAACTTCCGATGCTGAACCAGTAGCTACTGAAGTTGTCTCGGCGTAGCGTGTCATATGGTCTGCGGCGGTGACTATCCATCTATTTCCAGCACCACTAAAAGGAAGGGGTCCATAAAGATTGACACCGACGACCTCGAAAGGTGTTGTAGGGCACGTCATTGGCTGTAACTGACCAGCTGGGGGAGTTGTCGGAAGTTTGCGAAGTTGGCATGGAGAGCAGGAACCCACGTACTTTTCTACGCTGGTAGAAATCCCAGGCCAATAAAAGCGGCTTCGAATGCGGTCGTAGGTTTTGTGAAAGCCTAGGTGGCCAGCAGTCAAATCGTCGTGAAAGGCGTTAAGTACATGATGTTGAAGAGCGCGTGGCAGAACAGGTACCCAGCGTGTGCCGTCAGGATGATATATGTGACGATACAGCACACCATCCTGAAACTTGAAGTGTTCGAGTTGTCGACGAAGGCGTGCATTGGGTGGACGCGTAGCTCCTGAAAGGTGGTCTATAATGCGCCGACAATACGGGTCAGCCTGCTGGTGAGAACTGAAAGGTTGTTCATCGTCGATTGGCGGTTGGTACAGCGAGGCGAGCAAGGCAACAGAAGTGGGAGTCACGTCCGCACTGGTGTCGTTGGAGGTGGCAGCTGGAGTGTCGAACGACGCTGTAGGTAGTGGGCAACGAGAAAGAGCCTCGGCGTCTTGATGTTTTTTGCCCGATTTATAAATTATCTCAAACTGATACTTCTGTAGGCGTAAAATCTAACGACCCAAGCGTCCGGACAAGTTCTTCATTGTAGAAAGCCAGCATAAGGCATGGTGGTCCGTTACGATGGTGAATTGACGGCCGTACAGATAAGGACGGAACATTTGTATGGACCAAACCACAGCGAGGCACTCCTGCTCAGTGATGGTATAGTTTTTTTCGGTAGAAGTTAGCACTCGGCTAGCATATGCGATGACCCTTTCCCGTCCAGAGTTATCGCGTTGGAGGAGAACAGCACCTATACCGCAGCCGCTGGCGTCGGTATGCAGGAGTGTTGGGGCGGTGTCATCAAAATGGCAGAGTACAGGCTCTGACGTCAAAGCTTTCTTCAATAGGTGAAACGCCGACTGACATTCCTCGGACCACACGAAGGGTGCATTAGATGCAAGTAGTTTGTGAAGTGGCGCAGCTATTGAAGCGAAAATTTGTATGAAGCGACGAAAATATGATGCGAGGCCAAGAAAACTTCGCAAATCCTTAAGTCTTGTGGGGCATGGAAATCGAAGGACGGCAGCGATCTTTTCGGGGTCAGGGCGAATACCGCCCTTGCTGGCGACATGACCGAGAACCTTGATAGATTTGGTGGCGAAACGGCACTTCTTAGTGTTGAGCTGCAGACCCGCACCAGCGAGGCACGTTAGGACGTCATCCAAGCGGCTCAGGTGCTGAGAAAACGTTGATGAAAAGATGATAATGTCATCAAGGTAGCAGAGACACGTCTTCCATTTCAGACCACGCAAGACGGTGTCGATCATGCGTTCAAACGTCGCGGGCGCATTGCAGAGCCCGAAAGGCATCACGTTAAATTCGTATAGGCCATCGGGGGTTGCAAATGCCGTTTTTTCTTTGTCGTCATTGTGCATGGAAATTCGCCAATATCCCGAACGCAAATCAAGGCTTGAAAAGTATTCGGCGCCTTGCAGTGAATCAAGGGCGTCGTCGATGCGTGGCATGGGGTATACGTCCTTGCGTGTGATGTTGTTAAGTGCCCGGTAATCAACGCAAAAGCGCACGGAGCCATCTTTTTTTCGTAACAAAACAACAGGGGATGACCAAGGGCTAGTTGATGGACGAATTATTTCTCGCTGGAGCATGTCAACGACGTTTTCCTCGATGATTTTTCGCTCAGCGATAGACACGCGGTACGGGCGGCGATGTACAATAGATGTTCCCTCCGTCGGAATGCGATGCGCTGCAGTGGTAGTTCGGCCCAACGTTGAGGAGCAGGTGTCGAAAGAATCAGCGTGTTTCGTTAATAACGCAAACAACTGCTGCGCCTGCATAGCTGTTAAGTCATCACTGATAAGAGCTGTGAAGGGAGAGGATGAGGCAGGCTTACTCATAGAACGGTCGTTGGTAGAGGCAGGGTTAAGTGGCGTGACGCTGACAGGCTCAGCATCCACAACACAGGCTACTGCAGTGCCCTCTGGCAGGAGAACTTTCTCTGGCGTTTCATTCGTAGCAATGACGAGCGCGGAGCCATGGTGAAAGCGTACGACACCTGATGCAAGGGCTATGCCTTTTGCGACGCAAGTCGACGAAGGGGACACCAAGACGTCACCGTGGTCGATGTTCTTAGAGACCAGGGTCACAATTCGTTCTTGGTGTGGCGGTAGTTCGAGATCTTCGCGAGCGAATAGGCGTAGAGGCTTGTAGACGCCTTCGTCGAACATGGAGTCCGTATTAGTTGGGTGCAGAATCCGTTCACCACAATATATAGCGGCTGAAGAAGAAGATAGGAAGTCCCACCCTAGAATTAGCTGGTGAGAGCACCGGGTAAGCACAGTGAACTCGATGTAATGCAAATTGTCATCAATAAACACACGAGCAGTACAAAGAGCAAAAGGGCGGATAGCGTTCCCCTGGGCTTCGACTAGATTGGGTCCATTATAAGGTGTCATTACTTTCTTCAGGCGTTTGCACAAATCATACCTAATCACAGAAACTGTAGCACCGGTGTCCACCAAAGCGTCCACAAGAAGTCCTTCCACCGTAACAGAAACCATGTTGAACGGGCGTGCTGGAGAAATATGAGTCCTACTGTTACATGCAGTTTCTCCTCCGAAAACTGCATCATTTAGTTTTCCGACCGGTTATCAGTAGTAAACGAGGCTGGCCGAAGAGGAGAGGAGGAGCGACGGAAGGGCGAAGGTGATCGGCGTCGGCTTGAACGGTAAGTATTCCGCGTCTCCGTCAACGCGGGCGGAGATGGAGACCGCTGCTGTCCAGATGAATAACGCCGAGCGTAAGAATCCCCTCTGGAAAAGTCCCGTTCGCGCATGTCGTACCCGCGACGCTCGTCCTGCTGGCGCTTGCGGCAGAAGCGCGATATATGGCCACGATATCCACAGTAAAAGCATGTTGGGCGAGACGGGCGCCAAGGCGGGTAGTAGAGGGCGTTCGGCACACCGGGAGATAGCGCACTCAAGTGGACTGACGGAGGGTCGGGTGGGATTGGCTGAAAGTGGACCGGTGGTGCAGCAGCAACCGGCGTGAATGATGGCAGCGGTGAAGTAGAGTTTACGTTGCGAGGAGGCGCGGCCGCAACTTGCGCGTACGTTGGAGGGCTAGACGGAGGTGGCTGGACGTAGGCTGGACCGGTGAATGATGTTAGTTCCTCCCTTACGATGTCACGGAGGGCCATGCTTGAAGGCTGTGTGACAGATGGAGAAGGTTGTGAGATGCCCATTGATTGAAGTTCTTCTCGTATGATCTCCCGTATCATGTCACGCAGGTCCCGGTCTGCGGTACGGTGTTCACTATTGCCCGACTGAAGGCGAACAGAATCAAGTTCGTCGAGACGCTGACACGTAGGGACGACGTCCGTGACAGTAGAAGGATTCTGGGTAACAAGGGCATTGTAGGCAATGCTTCCGATGCCCTTCAGGATGTGGCGCAGTTTGTCCGACTCGGATATCGAAGAATTGACGCGCCGGCAAAGCGCGAGGACATCCTCGATATAAGATGTGTATGACTCGCCGGGATGTTGTTGGCGAGTATCTAGGGAGATACCCTCCTCGCTAGAGCGGATCGAACGGCTGGCGTGCCGAATACTTGGCGAAGCTGCTGCTTGAAGGCAGGCCAGTCGGTGAGGTCGATCTCATGGTTCAAGAACCATGTCTTGGCAACGCCTGTGAGATAAAGCGATACTCGGCGGAACTTGTTAGAGTCGTCCCAGTGATTAGTTGCGCTTACCCGCTCGTAGTTATCGAGCCAGTTCTCCACATCTTCGCCGCGGAGACCAGAGAAGATCGGAGGGTCACGCTGGTGGTTTACGATGTAAAGAGGAGGGGCTTGCGGCGCAGTGACGGCTTGCGGCGCAGAGACGGGAGCCGAAAGGGCATCCACCCACTCACTCTGAGACATGTTGGCGCACTGAGGGTCCAAGCGGCGGCCTGAACGGAGCTCCAGTGAGTAGGCGTTGTAAGTAGAGGTACTGGGAACGTCAATCCACCTCCACCACGTATGACGACTCGGTTGTAGCGAGGTTTATTGGCCGTGAACTCGGGAACGAACAAGCGCAACGGACCCGACAAAGAAGCGCTCGTGCCAAGCAGATGATGATTGTCCGCCAGAACATATCATGATGATTGACTGCTGTTCAGACGAGGATGAAGCGCATAATAGATGCCTACGCTGATATATATATATATATATATATATATATATATATATATATATATATATATATATATTGTAAATTAACTAACATATCAAGTGATTTGTGATTAGCTGTTTAAATTTTAAGGGGTTTTGTTCGTGCACTATGGATTCAGGCAGGTTATTCAAGTCTTCAATGGCAGTAGGTAAAAATGATTTATTGAAAGCGTTAGTTGAACCATGTAAGCGCTGTTAGCACAGGGAGTTAAAGAGGCTACGCGACGAACGGGCGGGAGGTAGAGGAACGGTATTGCGTTGCGACGGGAAATTATGGTATAGTTTGTGCAGAAGGCAGAGCCGAGTGACTTTGCGGCGAATTTCTAGAGGAGGGAGGTTGAGGGATAGTTTGATACGGGTAATACTTAAGCGAGAACTGTATTGTGAGGTGATGAATCTGGCAGCGCGATTTCTAATTGCTTCCTGTGCGTCGATTAGGTAATATTGGTGAGGGTTCCAAATAGCAGAAGCATATTCAAGTTTAGTACGCGTGAAGGTTTCATAAGGTAATTTTCGGATTTGCAGTGGGCAGGACGTAAGCGATCTTTTAATGTAGCCAAGTGATTTTGCTGAAGCGGTGACTAGTTGTTCTCTGTGCTCGAACCATGATAGTTTACTTGTTATAATTACGCCAAGATAACGATAGGAGTCGACCTTGGTTAAGGCTTGGAAATTCACAGAATACTGGAAGGAAAAGTTAGTTCGCTTGCGCGAAACTTGCACTAATTTACATTTTTGTGTATTAAGCTGCATTAGCCACCGCGAACACCAATTATGTATGTTAGACAAGTCATTCTGGAGTGTAATTTGGTCAGTGCAACGTGAGATGGGACGGTAAAGCACACAATCATCTACAAAAAGGCGGATGGTGGATGAATATCATTAATAAAGATTATAAACAAAAGAGGCCCAAGAACGGAACCTTGCGGTACACAGGAAACTACATCAACACGCGTTGATTCATTATTCGCGACAACAGTATACTGAGCACGACCGGTTAGAAAATTTTTAATCCAAGATAGGGCTAAGGGGTCAATACTAAGACACGAAAGTTTACTTATTAGACGGCGGTGGGGAACACGGTCGAAAGCTTTGGAAAAGTCAAAATATATTACCTCTGTTTGAGTCTAGGTTAAAGTGAAGGTCAGTAAAAAATTCGTAAAGCTGTGTTTCGCACTACAGTTCGCACCGGAACGCGTGCTGGTTATAAAAAAGAAGGAATTTAGGTCCAGATGAGTTGCAATGTGGGAGTAGATTACGTGTTCTAGCAGCTTGCAGGCAATGCATGCTAACGAAATAGGACGATAGTTTGAGGGGTCTGAAGGGCTTCCTGATTTGGGTACGGGGGTGACTTTACTTATCTCAAGTCTTTGGGAATAAAACCAATGTCAAGGGATTCATTAAAAATAAATTGTAGGATAAGACTGAATATTATTTTAGTGCTTTTCAGAATTTTAGCGGGTATATTGTCTGGGCCAGGGGAACTCAAGAATTTAAGGTTATGGATTAGATTTGCTATTCCTTCGCTTGTAACAAAAATTCGTTCCATCTGCGGGAAGTCTCTGGGCGGCAAGGACGGAACATCGGTGGAGAGTTCATGCGTGAATATAGATGAAAAATGGAAATTCATGATTTCGGCGGAGTCAGTGGCGGAAACGGCCGAACCATCGGGATTAGTAAATGGCAAGTTTTGAGCAGCGCTGTTTTTAGGAGACAAATACTTCCAAAATTTTTGTGGGTTGTCACGCAGGATGCCGAGGAGATCATGACTGAAGAATTGCCTTTTTGCATTTTTTAACAGTGAAGTGTACTTGCGCAAACATGTGCGATACTTTTTCCCATTTAACAGGGGATTTCGATAACTTGGCTTCTCTGAAGAGGTAATTTTTCTTTTTTGACAGCCTCCTCAAGGAATTAGACTACCATGGTCTTTCGGCATCCTCGCGAATACAGATTATAGGTACATGTCTGTCAATTAAGGACAGCAATTTGTTTTTAAATAACACCCAGTTTTGTTTGACTGTTCGCGAAGCAGCACAATGAAAAAACGTTTAATAGAAATCTGACAGTTCTTCATTATTTTGGAAAAATTGGCTTTGTTATAATCGCGGATGTAATTATTGGGAGGTTTTCGGGTAGGAATAGGAATTGAAAGGCCAATTAATAAAATTTTATGGTCACTGATACCATCTACGCATTGAACTGAGTTCACAAGATCGGGAGTTGAGACCAAAAATAAATCGAGTATGTTGGTACCACGAGTGGGCATAGTAACCATTTGGGCAAAATTAAACATAAGGCACAAATCTAGAAAGTTTCTTGAAAGGGGTGAGTGAGCAGCTGGGTGAAATCAATCAGTGTCTGGGAAATTGAAGTCGCCACACAACAAGAAGTTCGAACGGGGAAAGCGAGAAGTTAGGTTTAAGACAACAGAGTAGAGTTCTTGTGTGAATTTATCGTCAGAGTCGGGGGCTGGATAACATGCGATTAGTACTGTTTTTCTGGTTGGAAAAGTTCGATTTACACACAGGATTTCATGACTGCATTCTGCATCAATTCTAGAGAAAGGCAAACTAGGCTTTACAAGCGCCACAAGCCCGCTTCCCCGGCGCCCCAGCCTATCTTGCCTGTGAATACAGTATAAAGATTTTGTGGAAAGTAGTTCGTTATCCTGAATGTCCGGGTTAAGCCAAGATTCAATAAATATCGCGAGATCAGTACTGTTATCTTCCAGTAGAGCTTCAACGGTTTCTCTTTTGGGCAGGTAGCTCCGGACGTTAGTAAGCATTACAGTTGCGTTATGGAAAGCTAAAATGGCTGTGAAGGGCTTGCTTGGAACGTTAGCATGAGAGAGAGCGGACTTGTGGGCACTTGGAAATTGCTATGTGGTTCGTTCAACAACAGAATCAGTCATTGCATCGTAGGTGTATTGTTTCTTATCAATTGTCAGTTTGTCAAAGCGAATTTTAAAGGTTGCGTTACTTTGCTGCCCAAAAGAGTATAACTTTTGGCTTGTGAGGCGCACGCGTGCTGAATAGTCTTCCCGTATAAAGAAGGTTGTTTCCTTCAGTTTTCGAGAAGACTGGAGAATTCTAGATTTATCTCCGAAGTGCGCAAACTTAACGATAATTGTGCGCATTTTGTCGGCGCAGTAGCGACCAAGCCGGTGCGCACGCTGTAAAGCTGCGTCGGTGATGATTATTTCGAGGTTCGTGGCGCAAAAAGAAATTATTTTTGCTTCAGATTCGGCCCAAATTTCTGTATTTTCATCTTTAATTCCGAAGAACAATAGATTCGATCGGCGTAGGGGTTTTCAGCGTCATCACATTTGTCAGCGAGTTGTTTTACCTCGGAAGAAAAAGAAGCAATTTCGGAGAGGGGGGGGGGGGGGCTTTTGCACTGGTTTATGTCGATTTTTTTTTCAACCACATCTAGACGCGACGAGAGGTTGCCGACAAGATTTTCGATGTTAGCATGAGCCAAGCGGATAGATGCAAGTTCGTCCCGAATGGTAGATTGCGTAAGTTCTAAGCAGGATGCCTTTTCTGCAAGGCTTTCTAAAGTTTCCGGGGGTCCCGGGTTTATCTCAACATCACCCGATAGAATTAGAAGTAGACCGATAAGGTGGCACGTTGCACAGGGGTTCACAAAAAGGGGTTCACACACACTTTTGCGGCAGAAGTCAAGCGCTTCAGTGGGGCACGACACCGCTAACAAAAAGGGATCGTTAGAACGAATACAGAGGGCGCGGGATACGTAACCAACCTGCATGAGGAACGACAATTTGAAGGCCATGCTCGCCGCGGTATCGTGCCCCAACTGGCTACGGAGGGAGGAGGGCTTTTGTAGTCGGGCAGATAAACCCGCCGCGCTGATTGTGGCTTGTGGTTGCCAGACCAGGTAGTGGTGTGAGTCCAGAATCGACGGGAAGGGCCAGAAGTTCTCGCGGGTGACCGCGTTGACGGATTCGAAGACGGGCCTTGTCGGCTGTGGGACGAGGCGAAACGGGCAAGCTTCGGTGTTGACGAGGTTTAAGGGCAAGGTGGCTGACCATGACAGGAGGACCTGCATGAAGAATGACAATATGAAGGCCATGCTCGCATGGTCTTCAAATCTTAGTATCAAATTGTCGTCTCAAACTGTCGTCCCATGCTCGCATGGTCTCAATCAGCATGTCAAAAACTTGACATGCTGATTCTCCCTTCCCCTCTCAGGTTGGTGTAGTGGGAGGTAAGTGGTGCAAATTAATAGCTCGTCCTTTTAAGTTTGGACGACGTGCGTTTTCGTGGTTCAGCGGCTAACTCCACACGCTGCATAGGGGGAGGCCCCTTGTTCGATTCCGTGCATCAGAAGAGTTTTGCACATTTAGTTTTTGTATGGCTTGTATACACAAGTAGATTCATACTGCCATCTTCCATCCTCAGATTTTGTTATCTATCATTTCACCCTCAGTTTTTTTCGCAGCGCAAAGCATGCCTACACTGTTTTAGAAGCTTCGGGATGGCATTGGATCATTAACTTAAGATTACGCCCACTTCGTGAACATTACAGACTATTCTGGAACCTACGTCAATGCTAGCAATAACGCTAGAATATTTGATGGTAAGTGTATAAATGCCGACACGCTTCACCACTTGTCAGTTGATCGATGTCCGACGTTGCTGCAGCTGTTCGCCGCTATCAGTGCCACCGCCTTTATGTAAGCTGACTTTATGTTTACGTGGCCACAAGTTGGGCCCGAATAAAGAGTTTACATTCCACCTGCAGTCAGCTCAAATTTGTCCACGTCACGACCCCCTGACATCTGGCGGAGGCACTTCCCGTCTCTGTACCGAACACCCCCTCCAGTCAACAGCCGAGCCCCAACCGTGAAGCAGACATCCCCACCACCTTCGACCTGCCAACGAGCCACCGACAACAAGGGCTACTTTTGCAGTACGCGGCTTTACCCGAAAATCCTCACAAGCCACATGCCATCTCCACTACTGCGACAACTATGACAGCCCCTGTACCAACGCCCTTCAAGGTTGGAATGCAGCAGCCAAAAGAGACAACGCTCTTTCACGCATCCTCATTTGAAGAACAAGAGACCTGGCTCTAAACACACGACCGAGTGGCCACCTCACATTAGTAGTACTCCGAAGAAAAGTTGCACTGTGTCTATTTCTATCTGTAAGACGCGGCGAGGACCTGTTATGAGAATGGGGAGTCTGTACTGCAATCCTGGAATCTCTTTTGCGGCGCATTTCTTGAAACTTGCACGAGCGTTGCCCACAAAGAAAGCGCCGCTGCTTTGCTGGAGACCCGGGTGCAGTTACCTAGCAAAGATGTCACCATCTTCATAAAAGAAATGACGAAACTGTTTCGGCACGCCGATCGGCTGAGGAAAAAAAGCTTTGCTTCCTCATACGGGGCGTGAAGCAAGAGTTGTTTGTGGAACTCGTTCGCAACCCGTTCAAGACAGTTGAAAAATTCCTCACCCAGGCCACGACAATCTAGAAGGCACTTGAGATGCACACAACGCAGTATGACCGTCGCTATTCAAGAGGCAACTATGCCGAAGCCCGTGCCCTCAGCACAGACGTCCTGCGTAAGACCATCCGACAGATCGCGTGGGAGGAGCTATGGAGCCCGTTGCCTTCGTCGCAGCCCCAATTGCCGACACCGTCCATGAAAAAGTTTGCCAACCGCTTGAAATTTTCAAACTCCACAGCTTCAGACGCAAGCGACCAGCTATGCTGCTGCAACCCGAAGGTACACTCCCACTTCACGCCCACATCAAGAGGCCACACCGTCGCAGCTCCGCCATCAGCTATTGCCGCCGTCGACGCTATTCAGTCTACCCACCGACCAGCGCGATGCTGCGAGGAAAAGTGACGCGTGGCGTGCCCCTGACAAATGAACTTTCTGCTGCCACAGCGGAGAAGCTGGCCATATCTACCGCCGCTACCAGTAACGTCAGATGGCGCTGCGAGGTTTTCCCGTAGATGTGCTACGTCCACAGCGTGGGGAAAGAACACGCGAGATTACCGACTTCTTTTCAGCAGCACAGTGGACACCCCGAGGATCTTCTAACTTGCCGTCGCCCCTGCGCTACAAGTTGCCTCACTGCCACCTGTACACTGGCCCAACCCGGAGCGGGTCTCCTAGCTCTTATCCGGAAAACTAGGGCAGCAACCGCTAAGGTGCGGTTGCTGTCCAAACTGCCGAACTGCTGAAGACTGCGAACTGCGACGAACTGCCGAAGACCCTTCAACAACAACGATGATGTCACTACGACACTTCAGGATCCCGTCATGACCTGAAAGTTGCCCAAACGTCAAAACGTCCGGGCCAGAAGACGACTTGATGACGCAACGTCGAAGCAGCGGTACCAACCGTCGTAGCCGAGATCCAACGCCGCGATCCAACTGCAACACAGGGAGACAAACTAGCGACATCGACGTCGTCATCAATGACCCTAGCGTCACAGCTCTTGTCGGCGACAGAGCCGAATATTCCGTCATCATGGGACATTTGACGCGAAGTTAAAAAAAATTAGGAGAACTTGTGACCGCCCTGGAATCCGTACAGCTGGAGGTGACCTAGTTACGTCGGCAAGAACCTGCACAGCCAGAGTCACCATCATCTGTAAGATTTATTTTGCAAGCTTCGTCGTTCTACAGGATTGCCCGAGAGATGTCATGCTTGGTATGGGCTTAAGCCTCCATGGTGCCGTCACCGACCAGAGTAGAAACTCGATAACACTGTCCATAGAACAAGTACTGCCGCAGCACACGCCGTCAGCAAGACACGCCTTGAATGTGCTGCAAGACTGTTACCATTCCTACTCGCTGCAGTGTCATCATTTCCGTCGGCATTCAAGAGTCAAAAGACATGCGTGGAGTCGTTGAAAGAGACCTGCACCGGTTGATCAACCGCAAAATTGCGTCGCAAGGGGAACAGCCGAGTTGCGAGGAGGGAACACAAGAGTGATGCTCACGAACTTCATCAACGAGCAGAAGCACGTGAGCAAAGGCATAATGGTCGCCTACATCGAAGAGATACTAGAAGCCGGCAACGCTTTCGCCCTCACCGATGCTGCTGAGTCTACCCTGATGACTGGGACCCTTCAACCAGCTTTTGACGTTAATCCGAGCCTTCTAAGGCACAAACAAGAGCCGCTCAAGAATCTGCTCCTGAAATCGAATAACTTCTTTTCGTGGTTGTCGAGAACTCGACAGACGTCTGTTCGCAAAACATCGAATCGTATTAAAACGTTAGGCCACTCCGTCAGAGTCCGCACAGAGTTTCGATGCGAGAATGCGAGGTCACGAAAAAACAAGTCGATGAAATACTCCGTGACGACAATATCCAAGCTTCTAAGAGTTCATGGGCGTCACTGGCGCTGTTAGTGAAGAAAAAAAGTTGGAACACTACGCTTCAGCGTTCACTATCGCCGGCTCGGTAAGATAACGAAGAAGGACGTATACCCTCTTCCCCGAATATCCGATGCCCTTGCTCGACTACATAACGCCAAATACTTTCCATCAGACAAGGTATTGACAGATTGAGTCTGACGAGAGAGACTGAGAAAAGACTGCGCTCATAAAAACAGAAGGCCTATTCGAGTTTAGAGTCATGCCCTTCGGTCTTTGCTCGGCACCTGCGTTGTTCCTGCGTCTTATGAACAGCGTGCTCCTTCGCTGGATTGAAGTGGTAGACCTGTCTTGTGTAATCGGACGATGTTGTCGTGTTTTTCTAACGCTTCGACAACCATCTACAGCACCTTAAAACTGTACTTCAAGCAATCAAAACCTTCAGACTCACTCTGAAGGCAGAAAAATTTCACTTAGCATACAAGCAACTCTTGTTCTTGGTACACGTAATAAGCAAGTCCGTAGTATGCCCCAACCCGTAGAAAATAACTTGTATCACTGCATTCCCGTCACCTTCCGACAAGAAGTCCGTGCGTAAATTTCTTGGCATCTGTGCCTATTACAGGCGTTTCGTCAAAAATTTGCCTGCATCGCTGAGCCAATCACTAACTTAATGAAGACCAATGCAGAATTCAAGTGGCAAACCCCGCACAAGGAAGCAGTTCAATAACTAAAACGACGCCTGCTGACACCACCAATACTTGCGCTATTCGACAAAAACACCGAAACGGAAATCCACATTGATGCAAGCAGTGTAGGGCTCGGAGCCTTCCTGGTGGAGACGATTAGTTCAAAGACTTCCGAGTACCATAACTTATGCGAGCCGGTGGCTAAGTAAGGCGGAAGCCAACTATTCCACCACATAAAATGAGTGTTCTGCCATCATTTGGGCTACCTCCAAGTTTCGCCCCTACCTTTCGGGCAGGCTTTCTGAGTTGTGAGCGACCATCATGCCCTCTGCTAGCTAGCCAACTCGAAGCACCTTTCAGATTGCCTCGCACGGTGGATTCTGCGACTTCAGGAATTGGACATCACCAGTCGGGACGAAAGCAATCTGACGCCAGCTGCCAGTCTCGTGGCCCCGCGGACCCACCGCCCCAGGACAAAGAGGACGGCGATTGCTTCCTGGGAACCTTAACCATCGATGATTTTGCGGAATGACAGCGTGCCGACGCTAAAATTGAGGGCTTGTGGAATACTTAGAGGTCAAGGTTGCCGTTGTTCCAAGGGCATTCACGCAAGTACTAGCGTTGTTTTACTTGCGTAACGGCATCCTCGTCAATAAACACTTCACCACATTGGGAAAAACTACCTCAATGTAGTACCTTCAGTGTTACGTCCAGAAGTTTTGAATTCTCTACACGTCGACTGGATGGCTGGACACCTCGAGGTTTCTGGTACACTCGCAAAAATACAGAAGTATTACTGGCTAAGGATTGCCGCTGACGTCAATCGTTATGTCAGGACATGTCGAGACTGTGAACGACGAAGGACATGTGCACGCCGACTAGGCCAGCCGCACTTTTCCAGCCTATCGATCCACCTCACCGGTCGTTTCAGCAAACTGGCATGGACTTGGGCCATTCCTGACGTCAAACTCCAGAAACAAATAGATCGTCGTAGCGACTGACTACCTCACCCGCTACTCAGTGACAAGTGCTCTGCAAAAATGCAATGCCACTGAGGTAGTCGAGAACATCGGCCTGCATCACGGAGCTCCAGAGGTCCTCATAACATACGGAAGTATGGCCTTTACGGCAGGCCTAACTCAGGCAATTCTGATAGCCGGACCAGTCACCGTCGAACCATCGTCTACCTTCCACGGGCTAATAGCTTCACCGAGCGTCGCCGATATGCTGGCCATGTACGCCGACGTTGAGCACAAGACGTTGGATGCAATCCTTCCATACGTGACCTTCGTGTACAACACAGCCGTCCAAAAAACGATGAATATAACGCCGTAAAAGTTGGTGTACGCAAGGAGCCCAACCACGATCCTCGACTCCGTGTTACCCCATGTCAGCGACGAAGAAACATCCAAGTGACTGCCTACCTTCAGCGCGCCGAAGAAGCTCAACAACTCGCCCGCCTGCGCATAAAGAATCAGCAGACGTCGAACAGGCACTGTTACAATCTTCGACGAAAGTACGTAGATTGATTGATATGTGGGGTTTAACGTCCCAAAACCACTATATGATTATGAGAGACGCCGTAGTGGAGGGCTCCGGAAATTTAGACCACCTGGGGTTCTTTAACGTGCGCCCAAATTTGAGCACACGGGCCTACAACATTTCCGCCTCCATCGGAAATGCAGCCGCCGCAGCCGGGATTCGAACCCGCGCCCTGCGGGTCAGCAGCCGAGTACCTTAGCCACTAGACCACCGCGGCGGGGGAAAGTACGTAGAATACCAGCCAGGTATACGCGTTTGGGTATGGACGACCATATGCCAACGAGAATGAAGCGAAAACTTCTGCGACGGTACTTCGGACCGTACACGGCAGTTCCAAGTCCCGGCACACTCGACTACGACGTTCTTCCCAACGGCACCACGAGCTCTCAACCGCACCGTACACGACTTGCAGTCGTCCACGTAGCGTGCCTCAAACCGTTCCATGCACGTTAACAAACCTGATGACTGTATTATTGGTTGTTTGTCTATAAATGGGCTTCATTGCTTTATTGATATTTTTGTTACATGCATATTTTGTATTTTGTTTCCAGCATCAGGATAGTGCCTTCTTCAGAGGTAGGTAATGACACGTTCCGTCCTCAAGTTTTGTTATCGGCCCGTTTCAGTGTGGGCAATTCTCAGCACAAACCACGCCTACGTTCGAGAAGCTTAGGAATAGCAGTATATCAGTTTTTTAAATTGTGCCCACTTTTCGAAAGTTACTCGTAATTCTTGAATGTACGTCACTGCTTGCGATAATGCTAGAATATGCGATGACAGGTGTATAAATGCCGACACGCTTCGCCGCTGGTCAGTTGATCGACGGCCGACGCTCTGCTCGCCGCTTTTAGTGCCCATGTCTTGCTGTAAGCTGACTTACTTTTTACGTGGTCACAAGTTTGGCACGAAAAAACAGTTTGATATTCCACCTTCAGTCTGCTTCTTTTTTTCCATGTCATGGCCCCTCGACATTATAGGGGACATGTCAGCGACGGCAAAACCCGCCAAGACGGTTCATATATTTGTTAACGCAACAAAATAATATTCTTATGCAGCTATGTGTATAAACAAAAAGACGTTGTAGTAGCCAGTCTAGCGAGATGACTAACCGATTTCATTTACATAGTTTCACACACACAAGCCACCGCTTTTGGGACGTTCAACCCCATGTATCAACAAGCCACCGCTTGCATTGAAAAACCCCTAATTGGAAGCTTGAAACGCAAAATGTCAGACACAAAAATATTCTGAAAGGTGGCAAAGAGTTTTCAAGGTTTATCGTGCTGCCGGGAGTCATCTACAAGTAAAAAAAAAGTAAGTGGTCATAAATTGCCACGGCTCACTTGAACACAGAATGCGCAATGCAGAGGAGGTAAGTCCTCAGTCTTGTGTTAGTATAAATTTAGCTTTCAAAGACAACAGTGCAGCATGCTACAGGAAATATTAAACTTTCATATAAATAGAATAATCTCATTCATTTGTGCCATAGATTAAGATATCTGGCGATATTGGTGCATCATAAGTCTGGAAATGTTTCACGAGGGCACGCTTACAAAACATAACCACCGTGTTACAAGCTGCTAAAAAAGTATGGTACAAGCTGATAAAAAAGTATGGTAAAATAGGTCCCTTTAGTGGCTATCACACGTACTTGTCAGCGATTTCATTGATGAACAACCCTTTTTTGCCGGACACTTAGTTTGAATTAGTATATAGAAGAAGAAGCATACTTATGTCATAGTATCTGAAATAGCAGAGACAGTGTGAAACAGGCATGCCCGTATTCAAGAACATAATTCAAGTTTCGTCTTATGTGATTTATTAGAGCACGAGGATTTTTTTTTGGATAAGTATGGAGAAAGTTTTCAAAACTACATTTGAACCTCACTAATGAAAGCACTCCTTTTCATTGTAAGGCTCCTGGGAACAAGGCTGTGAAAACTGTGATGTTCGTTTTGGGTAAAAAATCACAAATAAATGACTGCAATTTTCGCTGAATACTTGCAGTCAATGTTCAAGGTTTCACCGGAGTATATTTATCACGAGGCAAAATAACTATTTTGTGCTTTTTTAAGGTTTTATGACTTCGGCTGCCTTTTAAACCTCACGAATAATTTGTCGCCCACAAATGTATTTGTTGCTGTCGTGAAATATTGCGTGCAATATCAGCCATTACTTTGTCATCATAAGTGTCTTACACTCCTTCGATTTCTTCCTGCTTTTGAGCTTTGCTGCATTTCTATATCTTCTTCGAATTTCAGAGCATTCCTCGTCGTGCCTTTTTTTTGTAATAGTGAGAGTGGTACCATATTAAAAGAAGCAAGCTCTCCGTGCGACGTGGCGCAACGTCATTTTTAAGCGATAGCGTTAAACAGCTCATGTCGCAGAAAACACGCCGCTGGCGTCGGCCCCGTTGGTTGGGAACGAAAAATCGTCTGTGTGGCTGTGACTGAAAAATCACGTTACCGAGATAGCAGCGGGAGGCCGTTACTCGTCAACGCATTCATGCACGCTCACACTGAGAAAGCCGCGCATACGAAAAAAAATTGGCAGATTCCACGTACAGTGGGAATCGATGATATGCGAAGCACGAATGAGGAAGGTTGATATGTCGCTTTAAAATCCGCACAACATTACAAGGCGGAGGTAAATTATGCCGTACAAAACTTTCATGCCACGATTATCACGTTTGGACGTGTCATTTACTTTCGTCATCTATTCACGTCAGCTGATAAAAAATTTGGTATATGTGCAGGCAGCGAAACGGCAGCGAGCACGCTATGAGTGTATCATGTAGTTATGTTTTACATGGCACGAATATCATAATTATCTTGTTTGAACGTGTCACATACCTTCGTCGTCCATTCACGTACCCTAATACCAAACTTGGTATATGTGAAGCTGGTGAAACGGCAGCGAGTGCACGTAACATTGACGCGCGTGCACGCTGCGCTCAGCGACGCTACGCTAGCTTAACACGCGAGCACTCTTCAGTCTAACCACGGCCGCCTGGATCGGGCGCGCAATCCAGGCGGCCGTGGTCGAACGCTAGGCCCGATGGCCTCTGTCGACGAGGCCCGGCGGCAACCGGCACCATGACTTACTTAACATGCATGTCATGATTTTTATGCTAGGGTCCGTCACTTGTGTTCGCCATGCAGTCATGTCGTACCATGCCACTTTCGCTACATATCTTGTAAAAGAAACCTTAGCAAGAACAGCAAAACAAAGAAATATAAATTATGGCATTCGTGGCATTCATGTAACGATAGTCATGTTACGACTAGTCAAATATACTCGTCATACAGCCATGTTATGCCATACCGAATTTGGTGTCGATACCATTAACTGAACGGCCAGGAGAGCTAAAATTCGTAGGCGGCTAGATAGATAGATAGATAGATAGATAGATAGATAGATAGATAGATAGATAGATAGATAGATAGATAGATAGATAGATAAATAGATAGATAGGTAGATAGATAGATAGATAGATAGATAGATAGATAGATAGATAGATAGATAGATATGCTTGAAGTCGGCGAAGTTAAAATGAAAATGCTCAAGGTCACGAGGCGCGGTAGTTTCTTCGCCCTGCCACCACTCCCTGCTTAGCTTCCAGCGTTTCATCGGGACGAGAAAAGAGATAATGCAAATGAAGCATGCCGCAAACCTTTGAAACTACACTCGCACTGGAGGAATTCTCAAAATTTTCGCCGGGTTGAATTCATGAGGCAATAAGCTATTATTGTGAATTCATTCCATGGTTACTTGAAAAAGCGTTTCAGGACCCACTTAACGCATTTTGTTCGACACGTGTCCCGACAAAAACGAGACTGTTCGGTGATAATAGCGTGCGCTGGTCAAATCTACTATGTGCGTGTTTTTGTGCGTGCATGTGTCTGTAAAAAAACATATGAATAAGTATGCACTTAGTGGTTGAAGGGTGCACTAGGTGCTGGATTTTGCTATCGCGTTCAACTCTTAAAGGCGAAGCTTGGGGGTTCCCAACTTTTTGTCTCCTTTTAGAAGGCCACAGCTTTTAGCATTTTTTTCTCATCCGCCTTTGTAATGAGCATGGTTGTCGTTTCAGTGCTTGTCAGGTAATCTTTTTGGCGTATTTCAGTTGCGTTGTCTTCTTTGTTTTTGTTTTGTTTTAGTGGACGTTACTGTGTACTGAATCAGAAATTAGAATAAAATGCATATAGTTGCTTGATTCGGGAGTAGTACACTATATTGGCGCAGCATTAACGAAAATTGGAAGCTATTTAAAATCGCCCAATAAGCTTGTATTTTAGCATGTGTGTAACAGTTATTAGAAACGAGCTGCAGCGTCATATATGCCCCAGATTTGGTACATGACTGTAGCTTCGCTTATACGGATCTGGTTTTCACGTGCCAATATTAAAACAGTTTCGTTACCTTGATAAAAACTACTGTGAAAAGCGGGGATAACACGGACAAGCTAGCTATCCAGTTGTGAACAATGCTACATTACATTGGCATGCATAGGCGCACCGTTCTGCATTTGTATTACTCGATTAGCCCAACAGTTCTTATGTCTTTGATGCGTTGTTTCCTGCATGAACTATTCATTATTACTCTGCATATCTGGAGGACCACTTCACTCTTGACCCGTTTGAAGATGATAGTCTAGCAGGAAGAAAGCGACTAAAGCCACCTGCAGTTCCCAGCATTTTTTGTGCTGAGGGTAAATTGAAACACCTCTCAGTGCATTTTGCTGACATTCTAATTTTTCACAGCTGACCAGTGTGCTATAGTACCTGACAATGGCAGATCATTATTGGCCCCTGACAACAGTAAAGAAGCAGGGTTATCCCCATCAAAGCTAGGTAAGTATCTAATGAAGTTCACAATTTAGTAAGGTTACTGTTATGCATAAATGCCTGCTTTGGACCTTCATAATGTATTTACGTTTCTTCGTCTTGAAGGCAGGCATGAAGATGCAGCTGAAAAGAAATGCACCAGCATTAACTACGGGTGCTAAAGGCTTGTATTTATTTTCGAATGGCATGACAGATGTCTGTAATGTTAAGCTGATAGTGAGTAAAATCAAATGTTCAGGGGGTTTTATGCAATCTATTGTTGCAGCTGAGATGCCAGACATATGAGCTACACCTGATATCCCTGCTGCGATGATCCTAGAACATTCAATGATGTCACTGTCGACAGGCGAATAAGTAGGGTACACTTTGAAAAATGGCTTTATAAATAATTTTTAGTTTCATGCTTGCGTAGGCATATTCGCTTCTATTTTTATTTATACTGTAACGGCCAAGGCATTAGCATTGCATTCAGACTACCGGTACGCTTGCATGAAGAATGTGCTGCTAGTGCTCGCTAGCGTTCAGTAGCAGTCACGAAAATAGTTCTGAACCCAGCGGTCATGTTGGGTTCACCCCCCCCCCCCCCGTCGGTTACAACCGAGACTTTGCCAGTGTGCCAGGTCACTGATAGCCACAATACATATGCTCAGCATATCTATTTTGCCGCTGTCAAAGCACCACATTTCTAGTACGACAGCTTTTGCTGAGTCAATCTTTTCACAGGTATTGATAATTTCATTCTGTCTTTGGCTTTGCAGGTGTCACGGACCGGAGCACAGCAGTCCGTTGATTATTTTCAGCACCCACTGCCTGCCTCGCAAGATCTGCTGATTTTTCCAGCTTTTCATTGGACAAATTAAAGCTAGTTGTAGTTAGGCACTAACTATTGTTCTATCCATTCACTCTCAGAATTGTTCTAGACCATTCGAACTAGCATTTTAAACGTTGTCACAAAGGGATGATATCAGAGCCCTGAGCTCTGTCTTCTGCGTGAGTCATTTACTTCCTTTATTCTAAGCGTGCCTGTATAGACAAAAGTTTAAACAGAATAAGCTTAGTAATGCTGTAATTTAACTTTAAATCTCATCAAATAATATGCTCGGAGGTGTAGGCGGTATGTTCTTTTTGCTTGCTGTCAGCTTGGCTTTCTTAAACTCAACACAGGGAAGAAGGCCTGCGTATATGCAGGATAATAAAGATATGTACAGGCATAGAACATCGTATGACGTATGATTCTGTTGCTCTAATTCAGCAGTAACTATGAGCTGGCATTTCATGCAAGAGCTCAGGTGCTCAGTCTCAAATCAAGTTATGAGTTTGAGTCAAAGCGTGGGTGTGCAATATTTTGGTGAACTTGAGTCTGCTTCAGATAAACTTTAATGAATGAGGGAAGTGAGATCTAACTGAGTAACATATTTATTGTGTGGCGCTACCCTTTGGAGCTACCTACTTAACTTCAGAAATACTGTCAGCCTTACGTAGACCCATGTGTATACTCGTCTCTTTTCACATACTTCAAGACATGCGGAACATTAACATTTTGTCCAGTGGTAGAACTGTTAAGACTAATTCTGCGTTATGTGCATTCTTTCAGGAATTGCGAAACCTGTCAAGTCCGACAGAATGCTTGATTTGCAGCGCAGGCTTGATCTGGAGCAGAAGTGGCGACGTAAAGCAAAGAGAGAGGGAGAGTGAGACAGCCTTTGTGAGTCATTTGGCCGTGTGTTTGTTAGTGACCAAAGCAATGTACTAGAAAAGGGAACCATGCGGGGGAAGTCTTAGTCACCTGCATCGCTTTAAAAGGTGCTCGGAGTAAAAGTTGCCTGTGGCAGCAAAGGATACGAGTTTGCGAGAGAAAACAGTGCCCGTTTACTAGCAACAAGAACCCTGCAGAGAAACATTGAGCAAATAAAGCTCCAACCTGGTAATACCAAAATACGACTACCCTATCATTCATGAAGTATGTAAGACGTCCCCTGAGAAGCTTGAACCACTAAACTTCATGCAGGTGGATTTTTTAGAGTTCATAAAAATGAATAAAGCTAACCAGAAATTTATATGCAGGTATCCTAGGTGAAGTTTTCGCAGCCCTGAAAGAGAAGGTGGCTGCACTCGCCTCAGAGGAGAGACATGCATGTCTTTTAATGAATGAAATGCAGATTTCACCTAGGCTTGATTACTACACACCCACAGGGAGCATTAAAGGTAGAATAACTAAGTTTGTTAATTGACTGACTATGCTTGAGGTGGTTATGTCCATACATATGAGTAGTCTTTAACTTTATTGATTGTATTTTTTTGTTCTTTCATGGCAGCCAACCGTGCGTCCTTTAAAACCATCCAAAAACGACAAACTTACGAACCATGTACTTGTTTTTATGATGGCTGGGTTGACAAGCAGGTGGAAACAAAGCTGTTGCTTATCAGCTGACTCGTAAGTTGTGAAGCTTGTTTTCATGTCTAAATAATTCCTAAGTGCCACTTCAGAACGTTTAGTTTTCTTGGCCCCACATATTTTCTTTAGGACACTCATTGTGCTCGGAGGCTGGTTGTTGTTTTTCCTTCAGGTTATATGTCTAGGACCTTCATATAATATTAAATGCAATTTAGAATGTTGCCTTAGCATTTTTTTTCACGAAACTTGTGCATATAGCCACACTTCTGCTAATTTTTTACACAATTATCTAATGTACGTTTTCTGAATTTCTTATTTTGTAGCTTCATCTTTTGATGCAGCGGAAGTAAAGAACTGTTTTTTATATAATTAGGTATTCCGAAGCTGCAGGCATAACAGTCAGCGCCGTTGTGACTGACATGGGACCTGGCAACACTGCCATCTGGCCAGTGTGTGGTATGGGAAACCGAAAATCTCCTACCCCCACCTTTGCGGGAAAGGAAGGCAGCTCTACTTCCTTGCTGATGCCCCTCATCTCTTGAAAATTCACAGAGGTCCTCTTATTCGAGACCAGAAGATAATTCTACGTTACAAAACTCTTAAAAAGGGAACATTCCAAGCAACAAGTTAGGCTTAGTGCATTACCTTTTAGTTTCACTGCATTGGTTTGGTATGTGAAGACAAGCTGCTTACTGTGTTACAGATGCTGTCAATAGTCTTATTCGTTAGAAAACGGGCGATACCACGTTGAAAATTGCTTTTCATGTGCAAGTAACTCCGCCACCATGGCCAAAGGCAACAGCTGTTGTCACTGCGCTGTAAACGGTATCTTCACACAAACGAAGATTCTGCCATGAAAAAGTTTAGTCGCGCTGACAGTTAGTATGAATTCATGGTTAAAAACGGCGCAAGAATACGAGACATAAAAGAAAGAAAGCACTTAGACTAGTGCCTTACCTGTTTTTTTTCACCACGTGCTTTTATGTTTAAGTCGACTAATAAAAAAAATAGTCGAGAGTCCGGTGCCCAACTTTGTGATTTAATCGTTTTTGAGTCACGTGTTCTTGCGCCATTCTTAACCATGATAAAGTTTGCTTAATACTACGCGAAAAAGTAAGTGCACCTGAATCGAGCTGTGTAACGTTCTTCAGTACGCCTATCGAAGACCTAAACTTCAATTCTCACAACAGTGCGTCTACCACTGCTGCTCAAACGTGTCCAAGCTAGCCACCATAACCATGCGTTCATTGCGTTTATTCATTGCGAAGCCGAAATCAGCGTGTTGAATGCGAAGCCGTAAAGCCAGCTCACGCAGAAACTGAGCCATGCGGTCAGTCACAAATAAAGAGCACTTTCAAGCATCCTAGATGCAATTGGAATAATCAGTTTTGTCGTTATTTGACAATAAACTTAAGTGAAGTTGCCTTGATTTGTAAATATTGCCATCCAATTGCCTCCTATTTGTTGAAACTACGGTGAGTGTGCTCAGTGCTAGTTTCTTGTAATGCGAGCATTCAATATGAAAATAAAGATATACGCTGTTATGCATTGTCAACTATCTGTTGCAGAACAGTGCCAACAGCTCTGTCAGAAGCATCCACCAGAATGAAAATCGGCACGACTGGTTTTCTCTGTGCCGCCAACATTATTTGCACAATACATTCGAAATCCAATGAAGATTGGATCCAAAGGAGGATTTTGAGAAAAAATTCGTAAGCAGGGGTTGTTTTGCAGCTCATGCTTTCACAAGTGGGCATGTCTGTTTGTCGAAACAAGTTGTCAGGCAGTCCACTTTCCAAAACTCTGGCCCTCACTTAAACCCAATTTATAAACTTTTGTCACTTATTATTACAGCCATTTGGGATGAAGTTACGTGGTTATTAAACAGAAAGCCACTAATTTTAAACATACAACTAAAACAAATATTTAGATGTCAGGGGTCGTTTAACCAGTAACGCACGTGCTATGCTGTGACAAGTTAACTATTTAAGCCAAAGTGCATACTTATGTCCTATATTTCTCAGGTCCCCCTAGAGCACATAAACAAGGCCTGTGAACATGACGCCAAGAATTAGCTGAAGCTCATGCCACACTTGAAGCTGCGCGGCTTGGACCACTCGCACTTCGAAAAGATGAACGTTGCTACTGCACACGCCCTTTTTCGCCATGGTACATCTGCTGGCCTTCGGTACGTTGTTCGCGAAAATCATCTCCTAGAAGAAGCTCTCACTACAGAATTTCTCGTTGAACAAGTTTTCCGATGGTTTATTATCATGATGCCACGAGTTATGAAGACTGCTTCGAGTGAGCTGTGGCCTCAGAAAGGAGATTAAGTGAAGTACTTTCTCGTTAACTTCATAGGTATGGTGAAAGAAATGCTGTTTGTTGGGAGTACAGAGAGAAGTTCCTGAAAGCCTTTTCAAACAGGTGCGTGTTTCACCACACTTTGCGCCATGGATTTGCGCCATTTGTATATTTCAGAAAAGCAATTTAGATTTTTGATGTTGAGCAGGGTTAGCCAAGATGCCTTATAGAATTTATTTAGCACAATTACTTTGAAAACCCTAACTTCCCGTGCAAGAGAATTTAAGGCAACTTTCAGGGTAGTTGTGCTGGCCCAATTATCGCAACTAAGCCACCATGGCTTATATGCGGTTGTTACGCACAGGATATTTTAGCTTTTTTGAAAGATAAAGGTGAATAGGAAAAGCAATTAGGCGTACAGGAGGATACCAGCTTTGAGAGCACTTCAGAGCTGTGTGAGGAGGAAGAAAATAGCCTTCTTTATTTTTTGGGATACATCGCATATGCTGGTATTCACTAGTACAAGCTTTTATTTATTTATTTATTTATTCCTTTACAGATAATGCTGTATCATGTCTGAGACATTGCAGGAGTCGTTACAATAAATGAACAAAAACACAACAAATAAAAAACATAAAATTGCATAATTAGACACCCGTTGAACAAGCAATAAAAGATCAAACAAAAGGAACAACAGCGAAATTAAGAACATCAATTTACACAATTGGACACTTGTTCAACAAAGAGCGCATGCGGTAGTCGTTTCAAAGTAGTGTCCAAATTATTCCAAGTGTCAACTGTGCACGGAAAAAAAGGAGTATTTATAACAATCAATAAAACATCTGAATAGCACAATGTTCCACGGATTGTATCAGCGAGAGTCTGGGTAGGATGATTGGTGAACGAAATGGGTGTAGCTATGCGGACGAAATTGTGCACGATGTTATGTAGCATGATAAGCCAATCACACATACGTCTGTGTTTTAAACAGTTTAGCGATAAAGCATGGTAGTGCTCACGGTGATAATGGTCAATCACGGTCAGAACGGTTAAAAATGAATCTAATCGTTTTTCGCTGGATGGCTTCAAGTTTATTTATGTCAATTGCAAGACGTGGTGACCACACAACAGACGCATATTCAAGAACAAGCTTGACCAGTGATTTGAAGGCTATAAGCTTGCATTCTTTTGTGGAGCCCTTTAGCGTTCTTCTTAAGTAACCTCATTTCTTAAGCGATTTTGCAGAAATAAGGTCGATGTGTTTGTGCCACTTCAAGTTTGGAGAGAATAGAACCCCAGTATACTTAAATTTCTGAACTTTTTCCATTGTGCGATCGGAGTCGCCATCTCTAAATTGCAATGGCTCATTTTTATTTGTAAATGTTATTGTTACAGTCTTCTAAAAATTAAGCTCCATTTGCAAGTTCTACTCCATTCGCAAAAGGAAGAAAACACATCATTCAACAAAACTTGGTCAGTGGCGCTACGTACATTCGAATACAATACACAGACATCGGCGTATACGCGAAGCTTAACTGGAGTGTTGATGACAACCTGAGCGACATCGTTAATGTAAATTATGAATAAAAGGGTCCCAGGACAGAGCCTTGTGGAACACATGAAGAAATATGAGCTTAGGACGACTGTTCATGGTTGTAGCGAACAAACTGACTCCTCGGGTACAATTAATCTGCAATCCAATCAAGTAATTTGTCAGCATTTGGGCCTGTAAGAAGATTACCAAGTTTGAGCAGAAGTTTTATATGACATACCTTGTCAAAAGCTTTGCAGTAATCAATAAAAATGGCATCGACTTGTTCGTGGTTATTAAGTGATGAGGCGATGTCATGTGTAAATTCGATCAATTGCGTGACAGTCGAAAAACCACAGCGGAAACCATGCTGATGCTCTGAAAGGATATTGTTGTCAAATAGGTATTGAATAATGTGCTTGTGAATGATGTGCTCGAGTAGGTTGCAGCACGTGCATAATAATAAATTTGGTCTGTAGTTAGAAATTCTTTCCTTCTTACCCGATTTGAAATTAAGAACAACATTAGCGATCTTCTAAATTCGTGGGACCCGTTCGGAGTCAAGCGATTTCTGGAATATAATTATGAGGTATTGTTGCACACCATTTAGAATACCTTTTCAGAAAAGCGTTAGGGATACCGTCCGGGCCAGCACTTTTAGTAATATCTATGTTGAGTAAGAGATTATGAACCCCAGAGCAACTTAACTCAATATCTGAAAGAGCTACCGATACAGAGGTTTTACAAAAGAAGGAACATTGCCGTTATCAGCGGTAAAAACAGACCTAAAATAACTATTGAAGGCCTCCGAGATCGTCTGAGCATCTGAACATATTTCGTTTTCAATAATAAAAGAGCAGGTTCTCCTGGAGGGTGGTTTAATTCTATTCGAAAATTTGGTCGGATTTTCCCTGATGAACGTTGACAGCGTGTTATTGTAATATAAATCTCTAGCTTCATGCATTTTATTTTTGAGTGTTGCCTTTAACGTGCACAAAGTAAATTAATAGTTTGGATTGGAGCGGCATCGGCGACGTAGTCGCTTTATGCTGCGAATAAACTGTATTATTTTTCGGTTATACCTTGGGTGTTTAGGATTGCGCTTCACGCATTTGTTTGGCACGAATTTAGATATGCAGTCGGACACAATCGTGCCAAAGTGTTCCACCAACTCATTTACACCACAACTGTTGCTTGAAAGAAGAAAATTTGCATAAGAATCTGCTAGCAGGGAAAGTACGCCTTCATCGTTGGCACGTGAAAAATCAGTAAGAACTTTGTATTCTGGTTTCTTAAGTTTGTAGTGAATAGAAAGTTGGGCAAAGACTTCATTGTGATCCGAGATACCTTCTACAACCTCGCACTCTGAATCATCGTTTAATAGGTCAGCTATAACGAAAACAAGGTCCAGGATTGAACCTCTGGTGGGACTTTGAACAACTTGAATAAAATCATGGAATACAGCGAAGTCAATCATTCAATTACAGAGAGCTTTGTCACGACCGGTCGTGGTGAAGGACTCCGAGTTAATGTGGGGTACATTAAAGTCCCCACATAGGATCAGTTTGCTGTCAAGAAGTCTCTGTTTAACAATATAGTCCGTGATTGCTAGTATGAAATGGTCATCTTCACTTGGTGGCCGGTAAACAGTTCCAATCACTACAAACACGCCGCATACCCTGATCTTACACCAGACAGACTCTGTTTCGAGGAGATCAGGCAGTGTTTTATATACAATGTCGTTTTTGATAAAGAGCGCAACGCCACCACTTCGGCCACTCGACCTGCCGTTTCGAATAACCGAGTAACCAGAGGGCAGAAATTCGTTTTCAGAGATGGATTCATTAAGCCAGGTTTCAGTGACGCATATAGTGGACGGAAAGTGACACTGTACTAGGCAACTGAAGTCAATCAACTTATTTACAAGGCTGCGGGCGTTAAAACACAGAAGCGTTAGGTTTTCTGATTCATTGTGTCTGGTGTCAGTTCATTGCTTTCTTTGCCTTCTTTTTGTCTTATATCTGCTATCGTGCACTGGGATGCTCTGGTCATGCGCATCATCTAAAGTGAATAGTTCTTGACCAATATTTAATTTGTTCGAGATTAACTTGACCTTCTGACCCGCTCTCCGAAGTTACGCAGTGCTTTGCCATAGTTTCTTGCGTGCCTGCCTTGTAGTAGGGGAGTAGTCTTCTGATACAGAGTAGCTACTGCCCTTTATACTAAAGCAATGTTTCAGTGTGTTTAATTTCTCACGGTGATCGAACAGTTTGATGATAACTGGTCGATCCTTGTTAGGTTGATTCCAACCCAATCTGTGAGTTTTTTCTGCCGAAGTAACTTTTATACCTAATTTATCAGTGAACACTTCCTTCAACACAAGCTGCGACAATTCTTCATAGGTTTCTTTTGGTTTTTCAGCTATACCAAAAATAATTAGGTTGTTACGCCTGCTGTAATCTTCTAGGTCAGCAAGCTTTTTTTCTAAAACTGTAACTCGTCAATCTATGTCATGCATCCAATTCTTAATTTCATTTATCGCAGATGTAGCTTCATCAACTTTCTGCAGTTTGACCTCAATATTCCCCAGCTTTTGTTGAATATTTTTCTGGCTCTCAAGCAGTTCAGCTAGAACCTACTGAGTGGTAGGCCCTGGATTAGGCTCGATGTCACCACATAGCATGAGTAGCGACAAGACAAAGTCACAGGCAGCAAAGTACATTTCATTAAGTCTACGTGGGCACGTCACCTGGACAAGGCAAATGTCATTGGATTTATTTGTGAAAGCATTGTTACTAACCTGAATAAAAAACAGGTGTGGATTTAACATGGTGCTCGCTGGATGCCATCGGACGTGCCCACTGAAGAAATCCGATGGAAATGAGGCGTTTATATCTTGTCTCCTTTTTATCGACGAGGTTGCGGACGGGTGTCCCCAGTCAGCGCCCAGGCTTAGGAATTCCTCTGCGCAGTCTCCATGGATTGCTCGTGGAGCAGGCATGGATACCGTGTTCGCGGTGCTGGCTTTGGTAGTCGAGGCGATCAGAGCAAGCTTCATGAAAAACAGGAGTGGATATAACATGGCGCTCGCTGGATGCCAGCCAACGTGCCCACTCAGCTTTGATTGATTGATATGTGGGGTTTAACGTCCCAAAACCACTATATGATTATGAGAGACGCCGTAGTGGAGGGCTCCGGGAATTTTGACCACCTGGGGTTCTTTAACGTGCACCCACTCAGCTTTGCTGTACGTGCAAATGGAGCATGGTTGATAGTGACAACGCCATTCCTGAGCTTGTGACCTTGAAATGCTATGTAAAAGAAGGACGAAATCCACTGAAAGTTCCGTCTGATTTGCTTGTAGGATTGCTGCTTGAGTGTGAGCAACTTTTTCGAGTGAATGAATCTCGGATTCTCTACTCAAGCTGCTCATTGGAGAGCTTAACTAATGCAGCTGAAGAAAACTTTGAAACTTTAAAAAATTTTCATTCATGCCACAATGTAGCACAGAGGGCTGGAGCTCAATTTTTTCCTTTGCAGGCTTAGGATTGCATTAGAGAAAAAAATTCTGAACTTTTGATACAGCTTCAGCAATCTGCCAAGTGTGGCTCCAGTATCGTTGGAATGCGCACATTTTGCCCAAGTGTTAATTAGGACACTCCGTTTACGTTATTATTCAACAAATTTTAGAGGTATAGCAATAATAGCTGCTTTGGCTTAATTTCGCACAACCACAACATATGACGAGAGATGCCGCAGTGGGGTGGGGGGGGGGGGAGAAACTCTAAAAGTTTTGACCACCTGGGGTTCTTAAGCATGCAGCTAAATTATTCTCAGTTTCAGTCGATGACAATGCCACTAAAGTCTGGAAAATCAAGCGTAGCAGTATGTATGCTTCTTAACGGATCACCAATACTAATTTGGAGTTCATGCCTCGAACGTTTTTTTACCCTTTCAGGTGCCACCCATGAATTTGATGCTCTTAAAGCGTCAGATTTGACGCTCTTAGAGCGTCAAATCTGTGTTTCTTTTTCAAGAGACACGATATTGCAACAAAAGTTCTGTAATATGATAATTTATGTGTTATAGTAAACATTTAAAAATAAACGTATTTTGATCCTGAAGCCATTCATTCTCTGTTAATGTATCAGTCAAGTGAAATCTTCAGCAAGATGTATACTTGAAATTTGTTTTTGGTTATGTGGACACTAGGAAGAGATAAGTTATACCTTTAACAAAGGTCAAGGCAAGTGGCACGTCGCACGACTGGTCGAATATGGTAGCGTCTTCATATGCAATCGTAAGCTGCAAAATAAAATTTAATGAAAAGAAACTTATTAGGCAGGAGGTTACATATGTCAAAACCTGATTGTACCTTGCTCTATCTTAGTCCCTATTGTAGATGCCGGTGTACTGTGCGATGTCAGTGCATGTCAGACGCCAGAGGGTGAACATTTTCACAGTCCGCTACTATGACGTCTCTCATAACAATATCGTTGTTTTGAGATGTATAACCCCAGATATTATTTTCTTACTCCTAGTCTATTCGATTAGCATATACAAGTGGTGTACACAAGTTTTTGCATAGTCTGTGAAATGCTAAAGTTTGTTCGGTCAAATGAGTTAGCACTTGGCATATATTTTAAAAAGTTATGGAGGTGCAGTGCAATATGTATTTGCTGTTGTTCATTGTATTACGATGAGAAAAGTGCACTAAAAGTCTTGATATATTTTTGTGGTGTTATGAAAAAAATTCGAAGAGTGCAACAGATGCCTCGCTTTGTTTTTGGAGTGTCATAGAGTTGCTAGTGTTATTAATGCTTCTATGTTTGCCTGTTTTGTTTGTTTTATGTGGTGGCAAGTGCAATAAATGTCTCATGATACGTTTTCGTTGAGTTATAGTGATGATAGTGCAAAAAATGGTTGTATATACGATTGTGTTGTTTCAATTTGGAACTAGTGCAATAAAACCTTCATGATAACTTTTCGTGGTGCTATAGAAGCGCAGTGCAATAAATACTTGTATGTTTGCTTGTGTTCATTAATTGGGGATGGGAAGAGTGCACTGTAAGCTTCTATATATTTTCGTAGTGCTATAGAAAGATGCGACGAGTGCAATAAACGTCTCCCTATGACTATGTAGTGTTATAAAGGTTCTAGTGTGCTAAATGATTTGCTTGTGTTCATTGGTTCAGGTTGTGACAAGTGAAATAAAAATCTCTGGATGTTTTTATAGTGCCGCAGAGGTGCAGTGCAATATTTGTATGTTAACTTGTGTTCATTGATTTAGATTGTGAAAAGTGCAATAAAAGCCTTATGAAGATATAAATTTTCCAGTTCACGTGCATGAAAATTTTGAGTAGAAGGCACCAGTTATGCTTTGTGCTTGTATAAATACTTTAGTAGCATGTTGTGCAGTGGGTGTTGCTATAGAAGGATTAATGTTCAGCGAGAAAGGAGTAAACGCTTGGCTTCTTTTCATCTATGCACGGCACTGCAAAACTTGCTCGATTTGTATTACCCAGAGATGCAATGAATAGGTTATACGTGCAGAGTTGGTCAGCGTATGTCAGCTGCATACGTCCAAACTGGTGTGACTGTCAAAACGCTAAAAATGGTGAAGTAAAGCTAAAATTACGCGAATCGGCAAGGTGTTGTAGCTAGCTCGTTAGAATATGCAGCTTTTAAACATTAGGCGAAAGGAATGTTCGACGCGACAGAGCTGTTGAACAACGATTCACATCAGCTGTCGTCGAGCCGCGATTTAAAAATGATAGCCCTGGGAAAAACAGGTGTTGCACGGCCACTCTCGATCCCTATCCAGCTCGATTTAGTTGAAAACCTAAATACAGCTGGCTTTCCCACACAGGTAACAAATGAGCACAACACAACTAAAAAAATTATATCACGAACTGGCTCGATCGCGATCAAAAGTGCAAAAATAATTTGATATCTGTAAAACACAGCGAAATATAAAACGAAGCTAATTTACGGACAATTCTAAATATATATCTCGCTATTTCCGCTAGCCGATGCGCTATGTCTCATTATTATATACGAAGAACGTAAGCATAATGTTAAGGCTTAAAAAGAACGTAAGCTTAATAAGAACGTATGCATAATATCAAGTATGTGTGAATGTAGCAACCGAGTTTTGCTCGTACCTTCCTGAAAAATGAAAAAGCAAAAACTAAAAGCAATGCCAGTACTCAGAAGCGCGAGCGCTACTCCTATGCGGGTGGTAAGTGGCTTTCCTGCAAGACAATTGAACACAAGATGGCGTACCTTTGCGCAATTCTACTACCTTAGTTAGAGTGTACTAGAAGTGTTTGGTGGCATGACCGCGCCTCGCCGCCTGATCCATTCCGCTTTGCCTGTAGCGGCGGCGCTGCATTCGAATGGTGCTCAAAGAGCCGCGCACCGCGTGCAGAAACTGCTATGCGCTTGGGCACCTCTGCCGTGCTTGCTGGGTGCAGATTTTTTGTACCTGCTCATTATTCATGTCTAGCAGATGATGTCATAGCCCTTGAAGTATGACATGCCAATCTACTGAATTTGAGCTCCAGAGCTCCATAGAAGACCTTGTGAGGGATCGAAAATAATGCAGGAAGGCCGTGTCTTATACCGATTTCTTCTGTCTTAACCCTTTCTTCGTTGGTTAAAGGTTTAAAATATTCAGAATAACTGAGCTAATTTACTGGAAGTTAGGTGTGCTTAGAATGCTATGAGATTAAAAAAATGCCGTGTCAAACGCACGCACAACCAGGAAGTCATAAGAGGGGAAAGGAAGAGTGTCTGAACCCCCTACATCAGGAAATGTTTTTGAAATTTACCTTATCAGGTTATGCTAAAATATTTACACGCATTCACAGCGACCACCAAATGCCACATTTAGTCGTCCTGCTGCACTCCTCCTCCCTCAAAAAATTCTGGGTAGCCTTGCGCCGGACGTTTACAGTTGGCGAAGCTGAATCTAGTGCGTCTCTGTACAAATGCACACAGTAAATTTCACTTTTTCGACAGTATGACGTCTTGAATCTACAGGTTTTTCCACTCACTTTAATCCAAGTGCCAGAATAAATAATCTGCACACCATCGAACTAATCTGAGTGTCAAGCTATTTGACCCATGTGCCAAATAATTAGTCCAAGCGCCAACATACTTATTCCTAGCGCCAAAATATTCTTTATTTATTTTTATTTACAACATACTGCGGTCTTGAAAAGACCAAGCAGGAGAGGCACAAAAATTAAGCGGAAAACACAAGTAAGCGTGATAGATGAATGATGTGCACAAAATACAAGAAGATAAGTACATTATACGGAGATATATAGATGAGCTAAAACACATGTTAATACGACCTTCAGAACAACGGTGATGGGTCTATCTCCCTATTATACATTCAATATTGCAATAAACAGTAAAGCAAGTCGAGTACAGACTACACTACAGACAATATGGCACGCTCAAAATGGCAAATAGAGTGAGATTTGAAGACCACTTCAGGCAGTGACTTCCATTCCGATACTGTACGTGGAAAAAAGGAATTCTTGAACATGTTTGTGTGGGCTCGATACGGAAGCAAATTGTGCGTGTGCCGGTGTCTCGTTGGGCGCGATTGAAATGCTTGAATGTATACTGATGACTTCACTTTTGTGGAACCAGTATAAAGAGCAAACAGCAGTTTCAGCCTATCGTTTTTTTGTCTATCTTCCAGGGTTGATATGCTATTCGCCAGCATAAGAGAAGTTGGTGAGTCAGTGGTACTATATTTGTTGAAGATGAAGCGTATAGCGCGTCTTTGCACCATTTCAAGCCGGTACTTATTTTTTTTTAAGGAAGGGGTCCCATACGACCAAAGCGTATTACAATTTGGGAACTATTATCATTTCTAAGGCCAGTAATTTGACATGAGTTGGTGACGCTTTGAGTTTATGCCGTAAAAAGCCTTACTTGCGTTTGGCAGATGCGCCGTTGTTTCCTATGTGCTTTGACCACAACAGAGTATTGGTGATCGTTTTCCCGAGGTATTTGTACTGGCTTTTTTTTTACCACCGGTGCACCATTTATAGAATAAGAAAACTGATAGGGTTGTTTTTTCTTCGTTACACAAAGTAGAACTGTTTTGTCAGCGTTCAAGCTCATACCCCCAGTAGTGCACCACTGACCAATTCCCGTCAAACTGTTGTACAGTTTTCAACGGAACAAGTAATAAAAACAAGCTTATGCTCTGATACACCATCTTCTATGCAAAGAACATGCTGTAACTTGCTTAACTTTGCTGATAAAAACGAGATCCAAAATTGTGCCACCATCACCAGACGGACGGGTGACCTCCTTTACCACTTGGTCCATGTCACATGCCATCATTGTGTAAAGAAGTGGGTTATCCTCTGTAAGGGAAAGGTGGTCACCTGTCCAGTTGATAGATGGCATGTTAAAATCACCCGCCATAATAATCTTGTCCAGCTTTGTTGCTGTCATATAATCCAAAAGCATCGTTAGAAACTCGAGTGGGGAAGACGGTGGCCTGTATACCGCGCAAACTGTAAACACATGACCCCAGAAAGTTACTTTCAAAAAGAGGCTTTCATGAGAATCAATCTGCGGAAGCAGAGTGACTGAAAACGATTTTTTAAAATATGACAGCAACTCTTCCTCCCCGAGAAGAGCGGTCGCGACGGAATATTTGGTGCGAGTCAGGTACAATACAGTCGTCGTTGACACCATCGTGCAACCATGTTTCACTTATGACCGTCAGTTGGGGATCATATTTGTACAAGAGACTTTCTAACTCAGCCGTTTTTTTTTGCTATGCTTCGGGCATTCACATTTAAGATCCTTAGCTGTTTTGGTGCACCGCAAGCTTCCCGTCAAGGCTCGGCAGGTGTGACATAGTTTGCAGATGCCATGTGCGCAGTACCCGGAAAGGGTTTAACACGAGTTACACGAGTGCTCAGGGCAGTGCGTTGTTGCCTGGTGTCATCCCAGGTATAGCCACACCATCGATCTTCAGCTTATCATAGATAAGCGAGACGCTTTTGCCGTTTGCCTTTTCGGCTTTCGCGGATTGCCATAACAGTTTGCGTTTGCGCAGTGTAGATTGACTGACATCGTTTTGAATGAATATATTAGTGCCTTTGAGTTTGCAGGCACTACGTAGGATAGCTTTCTTTTCTAGGAAATCCTGGAAATATACAATCACTGGTCTATTTCCAACTCGCTTCCGGAGACGGTGAATTCTTGCAACGGATGTGCTGGGTTGTTTATTTTTGTGAACACATTATCGATGACTTGCGCACGCAACACTTGATCACTTTCATCAGCCTGGTCCTCAATACTATAGACAACAAGATGGGACCGTCGACTGCGGTCTTCAAAGTCAGTTATTTTTGCTTATCTGTTGCTCAATTACATTCTCAAGGGGAAGTACTTTATCTTGTAGTGTATGAATTTGCGAATATTTTTCGCGTACATCGTGTAATACTTTATCCAGTTCGGTCCAACGGTTATTTAACAAAGTGACAGCATTTTTGGTGTCTGTCAGCCTACCTCGGATATCAAAAAGCTCTGTTATAATTGATGACTGACCTTTTATTAGTTGCTCAAACATTTCTTTGACTGTTGGACCAAGATTTTCTTCTCCGTCACCGCAGACGGCGAGTTTACAGGCATGAAAACAACTGTACGCAATGAGAACACATGTCCGTGGGCACGGCAAAACAAGGAGTGTACGATCATCACTGCGTAATTGGGAATAGGTTAAACTAACTTGGACAGTGAACAAGAATTGCTTGGTTATCGGCATGTTCCCTGCCGCTTCGCCGTGCCCACTGAAGAAGAAATGCTGTGTGTCATCCTTTATAGCCAGCAGTGGTGTTGTCCCGGTCGAGAGTAGGTCACGAGGTTCAATCAGATGTAGAACCATTGGTGACCAGTGCTAGCAGGATACGCTGTCGTATCTTGCGTCATGCACAGGAAACGCTTGACACGTGCTGGTTATGATGACTAGCAAGAAAGCCTGGACACTGAGCAAGAATTGCTTGGTTATCGGCATGTTCCCTGCCACTTCGCCGTGCCCAACTCATTGAGGCCGCGTGTCAGTGAAATTAATCCAAAGGCCTTCATCTCTATTCCAATTGTCAATGACTTCATTTCAGGTGCCAGTCAGTTTATTTCATGCAAAAAAGCAGAATGTGGGACGTAAAAATGACAGTTCAATTAAAATGCAGTTCCTAGATTATAAAAGACAATAGTCGGAAGGTATAATAAATCACTATTATTGGTATTCACCGCAAGTATTCGTGAAAAAAAATTACTGCCGCAGTTCACTTGGGCCGTGTTTGGAGCGCCTGTATTTCGCTGTGTACAAGTTTGTAGATGAGTGCTTGGCCCGAGTGGAGTCATTTTAATGGCAACGAAAGAAAAAGCAGGAACATGTTAACGAATATTTTGTGTTCGCCAACAAAGTTCATAATTGGATTTGTAAAGCATTAGATGACGGGGCCAGGTCATGTCTTGCGAAGGACAGACTATGGTTATTGGAGTGCCGGAATGCATAGCAAGATATAGAAAACATGGCCGTGGTCAGTAATGCATCAAAAGCAGGTACGTCTTTAATAAAATAGGAGGCCTTCACAGGGCGAAGCGGATTAGAGATAGTTCGAAGAGGTTTTTGTCCTGCAGTGCACATATGAGACGTAAACTTATGATCCTGATGTAGCAAACGGAAGTCATATTTTAAATTGATATTAGCTGGTATTTTTTCATTCAAGCTCGGGAACACTGTTTTGAAAACAAATGTTTTTCATCATCATCATCATCGTCGTCGTCGTCGTCGTCGTCATTGTCATCATCATCATCATTCACAAACTACGCTTCAGCAACACTAGCGTCGTCTTTTACATGATATTATGAGCATCTCCGTTGATGCTTTTATAAAAAAAAACTTAATTTTACATAAAAACTAATGAATGCAAGTTCAGTTTTAAATGGTTATTTATGATTTCAATAACGAATGAATATGTTCTGTCGGTCACCATTGTTCTCACCGGGTTGGGCAGACGACTGCGAATGCTTCAGCGAATAAATTGCCAAATTTCGTCTGCTGAGCAGACGACGCGAATCGATGCATATACGATGGTGTACATGGTTAGCCGAAATAATGCAGTAGAGATGAAGCATACACTAACATGAACTCAAGATCAAATACATTTATAACCTGTGACTACAATTAACACACTTTTTTGAAGTTATGACACCAAAATGTTAGTGAGAAATAGCACTTCGCACTTTATTTTATAAGCGCTAGCATGTATAGGTGAGGGAAAAGTTCTTCCTGTAACTTCATGTTTACATTATTCGGCATATATACTATATAAAGCGGCCAACTATGTGTTTTTGGTGCATGAATTGAACTGACTTGCACCTGAGTTAACGTCATTGGCAAGTGAATTAAACACGGTGTCACTTGAATTAAAGTCACTGGCAGAAGGCCTCATTAGGCTGGCGCTTGGATTAAATATGTTGGCGCTTAAATTGAATGTTTGGCACATGAATTAAATAGTCCGGCACTCAGATTATTTCAATGGCGTGCAGATTATTTAAGCTGGCACTTGGATTAAAGTGGGCGGAAAAACCTGTAGTGTCATCTGTTACATGAAAACAGCAGTATTTCTTTTGATGCTTAAGAAAAACTTAGTTCCACATGAACATAAATATATGTATTTTTTGTTTTAAATGGTTATTTCTCATTTCAAGAACAGATGAATTTCACCTATCAGTCACTATCGTTCTCACCGGGCTGAGCAGACGACTGCAAATGCCTCGTCCGATAAGCAGCCTAATGCCGTATGCTGAGCAGATGATATGGGTCTTTGAATATGCAATTATGAAGATAATTAGCCGGAATAATGTAGCAGCGATGAAGCATACTATGACTAACACGCAATCTGTGAGCAAATACACATAGTATGTCGTAAATGCAATAAATAGACACTTTTTTTAATTTGAATCTGTGACGTCAAAACGTTAGGAGAAAATATGACTGCACTTCTTCCTGTCACTCCATGTTCTTCCTTTCGCTACATGTTTACATTGTTCCGACATTTAGACTTTATAAAGTGGCAAGCCATGAGCTTCTGGGGCATAGATTGAACTGACAGGCACCTGAAAAAAGCTATTGGCAATTGGATTATATACGGTAGCACTTGGATTAAACTCACTGGCACGCGGCCGAACTCAGTTGGCACATGGGTTAATTATGTTGGTATTTGGAATAAATGTTTCGCACATGGAGTAAATAGCTCGGCGCTAAAATTATCCTATTGGCGTGTGGATTGTTTAAGCTGGCTCTTGGATTAAAGTGAGCGGGAAAACCTGTAGTTCAAGTCTAACGTAGTAAGACAAGAAATGCACTGCCTAAAATAGGCAAATATATATATATATATATATATATATATATATATATTGTAGTGAAGAACAGGAGCTTCAGCGGCATTTCTCGGCGCCTCAGGGGCATCGCCATCAGTATAAGCTCGTGCTTGCTGCGCTTGGCCGGACGCTGCTGACTGCTTCGCTTTCTGCGTTCTTCTTTGCAAATAAACCCCGTTACAAGTGGTAGAGTTTGCTGGGTTTCGATCACCCTGGAGCTTCGGAATCGCATTTTACCATCCATTATGCCTACCGACGCAAGCGCGGCTCCAACTCCTCCACTGGCACCGCCTACTGTTCCCTGCGCCGGTTCTCTGCGTCTGCGATATCCCCCTGTTTTCTCAGGCACAGAAGACAAGGACGTTGACGACTGGATTTCAATGTACGAGCGAGTGAGTACTCACAAAAAATGGCATGACGCCGCCAAGTTGTCCTACGTCTCTTTCTACCTGTCGGACGTGGCCAAGCTGCGGTTTATAAACCACGAAGTGGAACTCCCTACATGGTCGGTCTTCAAAACGAGCCTCACACAAGTTTTCGGACGGCCTGAGGTACGCAAACGCCGTGCCGAACAACGCTTACATACTCGGTCCCAGCAACTTCGTGAGAATTTCACAAGCTATATTGAGGACGTTCTGGACCTTTGCAAGCGAGTCAACGAGTCGATGTCCGAAGAGCTTAAGATTAAGCACATCATGAAGGGCATTGAGGACGACGCTTTCCAAATGTTGCTTTCTAAGAGTCCTCGCACTGTCCTAGAACTGACCGAGTTATGCCAGAGTTTTGACGAGTTGCGCAGGCAACGTCTTTCCACCCGATGTCCCTCGGTGCTCGACGACTCTTTGTCCAGCCTTTTCACCCTTGACATAGGAGAAGACCATGCCCCTCTTCTCTCCAAGATCTAAGAGTTCATCCGCGCTGAGGTCGCTCGTCAGCTCTCTTTGATGTGCTGCGTTCCCCATCAACCACGCAGATTGACATCTACACTCAGCGACTTCATTCAAGATCAGGTCGCACAAGTTCTTCCTCCCGCCCGTGAACCACCGCCAGTCACTGCACCTCTCACGTACGCCGAGGCCGTTGCTCGACCTCGACAGCCTGCGTTCCAGCCAGCGCCTATGTATTCGCCGCCGCCCATTTCGCCGCTGACCTATTTTCGTTGCCTCTGCCGATACCACCTCGGCTGCAGTTTTCTGCCCCCCAGCCGCAAGTCGGAGCCTACTCCGACCAATGGCGGACCTACGACAACCGTCCCATATGTTTTGCTTGTGGCGGTGTTGGCCACGTGGCACGTTATTGTCGTCGTCGCCAGGCCGCTCAGAACATTCGACGAATGCCCTCTTTCGACCCTCAGTTTCCTTCTACGCCTTCAAGCCCTTCTTCCTCTTCCTCTCCTTCTGATCGTCCAAACGGCCCGACCCGCCGCTCCCCATCTCCACGTCGACGTTCGCTTTCCCCTATGCGTCGCCGTTCCGGACCCACCGACCAGGAAAACTAGCGGCCGCAGTTCCCGAGGCACGAACTGCGTCCCCGTCGCCATGCACAAGTCCTCGCACCTGTCCAGCTAACGTCATTGAAGTGTCAGTCAATGGTATCGTCGTCATGACGCTTGTCAACACCGGAGCCGCTCTATCCGTCCTTTCCATCAACCTGTGCCGCAAACTCCGCAAAGTTCTGACGCCATTATCCGGCCTCTCTTTTAGAACGGCTAACGCACAAAGTGTAACACCTCTCGCAGCCTGTACCACACGAGTCGTCATCGAAGAATTGTGTATATCGTTGAATTCGTAGTGCTGCCCTAGTGTTCCCATGACATGATACTCGGCTGGGACTTCCTTGCGAATAATAATGCCGTCATTGACTGCTGTCGCGCTGAACTTGAGCTATCTGCGCTTCCTGATGTTGACGCTGTCGAAGCCTCCCTGCCGTGTTATAAACTGTTTGTTTCCGTCGACACCACCGTACCACCGCGCTCTTCTCTGCTGGTGACTGTGTCGTGTGACGCTATTTCCGACGGTGATGTTTTATTTACGCCCTCTGCCCTGTACATTAAACGCAAATGTTCTCCACTGCCCGTTGCTCTCCTAACTCTCCACCATGGCGTCACGTAGACGCTCGTGTACAATACACTAGAAGGGCCTTTACCTTTATTCTATGGTGAATGTCTTGGTCACGTGCATCCGATCGACGCCCGTCACATTTTGACGCTCCATCTAGTTTACTTTCTACGGACCTGAGCGCACTCATTTCTGACTCTGTTGTTGACCAGTCACTCCTTGACGCATTCCACCACTCCATCGATGTCGCAACGTCTTCTTCAGAACGAAGCCAGTTAGTGAACCTGCTGCAAAAGTTTCGTACTTCTTTTGACAGCCACGCTTCTGGCCTCAGTCGCACATCGAACATATCTCACAAAATTGACACAGGACGCCATACGCCTCTACGGCAGCGCCACTACCAAGTCTCAGCGTCGGAACGCAGTGTTATTGACGACCAGGTTGCTGACAAGCTCCTGTGCGGTATTGTACAGCCTTCTAACAGTCCCTGGGCGTCACCGGGCGTTCTTGTTAAGAAGAAGGATGGCTACATTCGGTTCTGTGTCGACTATCGACGTTTAAACAAGATCACTCGTAAGGACGTTTACCCGTTACCGTGAATAGACGACGCCCTTGACTGTTTGCAGGGAGCAGAATACTTCTCTTCGCTGGATTTACGGTCTGGATTCTGGCAAGTTCTTATGGTGGCATCTGACTGACCGAAAACAGCACTTGTCAAACCTGATGGATTATACGAATTTACCGTTATGCCTTTGGGTCTTTGTAACGCTCCAGCCACTTTTGAAAGAATGATGGACACTATTTTACGAGGCCTCAAGTGGAATACATGTTTATGCTATCTCGATGATGTAGTTGTCTTTTCCACCAATTTCGACACCCCTTTAAATCGTCTCGAGCACGTCCTCACACGCCTCACCGACGCTGGCCTTCAACTAAACCTCAAGAAGTGTTGTTTTGGTGCCCGGCAGCTCACCATTCTTGGCCACGTCTTATCGCGGGACGGCATACTTCCCGATCCACCAAGCTTCGAGCAGTCGCCGATTTTCCGAAGCCAAAGAACTTGAAGGAAATTAGAAGTTTTGTCGGCTTGTCGTCATACTTCCGACGCTTTATTCGAAATTTTGCTTCCATATGTGCGCCTCTGACGGACCTTCTTAGCGGCGACAAGGACCTTTCCACCTGGTCACCAGCATGCGACGATGCATTCACCAAATTACGCCACCTGCTGACTTCACCACCCATCCTCCGCCATTACGATCCTGCCGCTCCCATTGAGGTTCATACTGATGCCAGCGGTGTTGAACTTGGCGCTGTGCTCGCGCAACGAAAGGCAGGGTTTGATGAATATGTTGTCGCCCACGCAAGCCGAACTTTGACGAAAGCCGAGGCTAACTACTCCGTGACCGAGAAAGAGTGTTTAGCTATTATTTGTGCCCTTGGAAAATTTCACCCCTACCTGTATGGTCACGCATTCGACGTCGTCACTGACCACCACGCCATTTGTTGGCTATCCGCACTTAAAGACCCTTCCGGACGACTTGCTCGCTGGGCGCTCAAACTTCAGGAATACGACATCCACGTTATTTAGAGATCTGGTCGTAAGCACACGGACGCCGACGCCCTTTCTCGCTCACCTATATCGGATGAAGGTGTTTGCCTCTCTTCCCTCGAGCCTGCACTTGCGTCATCCGCCTTGCGCAACATGACGGTGGAACAACGAAAGGATCCCTGGATCAGTGGCTTCATAAGCATTCTTTCTGATCCTCTCACTCCTTCGCCGTCTCGCGCTCTCCGCCGCAAGGCTAGCGACTTTTGCCCGAGGCATGATCTTCTTTATCGACGCAACTACCTTTCTGACAGTCGTAAGTGTCTCCTTGTGATACCCGCCATCTTCGAGCTCCTATCTGCGAAGCTTTTTACGTGGACCCACAGTGCGCCCACGCAGGCCTCTTCAAGACATATGCTAGGCTTCGATTCAGATTTTATTGGCGTGGCGTGTATAACTACGTGCGAAAATTCATTCGCTCGTGTGCTCAGTGCCAACGACAAGAGTTACCTCCCGGGCAAGTCTACCCGTCACAACTTCTTCATGGTCCTAGTCGACCTTCTGATCGCGTCGGCATTGACATTTACGGACCACTACCATCAACTCTAGCTGGTAATCGCTAGGTTATTGCTACGATAGACCATCTGACACGCTATGCCGAAACAGCCGCGCTTCCGACTGCCACAGCCCGTGACGTTGGAACGTTTCTGTTGCAACGTTTCATTCTGCGTCATGGTGCCCCTCGCGAGCTCGTAAGTGACAGAGGCCATGCCTTCCTTTCTGACGCTTTAAGGCATTACTCAACGAATGCCGAATCGTGCACCGCACAAGTACAGCGTACCACCCTCAAACGAATGGCATGACAGAGTGCTTCAACCGTACTCTTGGCAATATGCTATTGATGTACGTCGCCTCTGATCATTCAAATTGGGACCAAGTTCTCCCGTTCGTCACCTACGCGTATAATACTGCCGCACAAGCTACTACTGGGTTCTCGCCATACTTTCTTCTGTACGGACGAGAACCTTCAAATACAGTAGACACTATTCTTCCATATAATTCTTATGAGTCCGAAAGTACAACTCTGTCCGAAGTTGCCCGACATGCTGAAGAATGCCGCCAGCTTGCCCGCTCTTTTTCTACCGAGGACCAGTGGCAGCAGCAATGCTGCCAGACTGGGGACTGTTCGGCTCCAAACTTTCCACCTGGTTCATGGGTATGGCTTCGGGAACCTGCTACCGCACCTGGTCACTCCGCAAAACTTCTTCCCAAATACATCGGGCCATACCGCCTTGTAGAGCAAACGTCACTCGTCAACTATGTTGTGGAGCCCATCATCCCATCCACAGACCTACGCTACCGCGGCCGCGACACTATCCACGTCTCTCGTCTCAAGCCATATTATGACCCATTAGTCGTTTCTTCTCCCTAATCCGCCAGGATGGCGTCTTTTCGTGCGGAGGGCGATTGTAGAGAAGAAGAAAAGCTTCAGCGGCATTTCTCGGCGCCTCAGGGGCGTCGCCATCAGTAAAATCTCGTGCTTGCTGCGCTTGGCCGGATGCTCCTGACTGCTTCGCTTTCTGCGTTCTTCTCTGCAAATAAACCTCGTTACTATATATATATCCGTGTGTGTGTGTGTGTGTGTGTGTTTCCTGCGTACGTATGAATTTCTAAAAAAATGCACCACTGCCTGCCTACACTTTTGACACCTAATAATAGAACTACCCTTATAATACAAAACATTGTCTTAAATTTGCTCACTTCAAATGGCGTTACGCCAATAGAGTATTTAGAAGCAGCATAATTTAAACTGTCAATACAAAATAACAACTGGTTACAATGAATTTACGCAGATTGACAGATGGACTGTATATGCAAATGGCACGTTTTAATACGCTTCTGTGTTGTTTTTATATGTTCATTATGTTATAGGTCTTTCAGAAAGTAATAATTATTATCTTCCGCAAAACTGGTACAATAAAACTGAGTCGTCATTGATATAAATGTTGTAACAACGTTACTTATGCTCGGGTTTCTCGTGAAGCTATCGAGTGCATGTAGGCTCTTATGAGGAACACTGTGCTCTGGATATCGTAGAAACCGTCAACAAAACTAGCGTATGATTTATTCGCGGTTTTGATACTTTTCCTCTCTTTGTAGTTCACCTGTAGCCACCTATGATGTAATGCAGCTCAAAGCGCTGATTAAGTAAGGAGCTAGGCGAGTCCGTGCAAATTTCGATTGACATTTTTTGTGTGTGTGAGTCGGCAGGCTCTTGAAAACGTGAATGTATCGACGCAATTTTGGCGTGCCTGCATATTCAGGCGTGCCTCATGGCGCGCAGCAGGTGCGTCCACTGATAAAGGCTCAAAAACGCTTCAAATGCGCTACAAATGAGCAAATACACGCTTTCGCATTCTACGGCGCGCGCGTTCCCTATTATCGCGAAACTGCGGTGTCGTTTAAGCTAGACACATGATGACCATCCGGACGAACAAGTGTGGGAGCAATTCCGACAGGCAAGCGACGACAAGTCGAGACGATTCTTTCGGGGAGCAATCATTGGGGGTTGATTTATCTAATACAGCTTAAATTTACACAATTCATTAAGTCACAAATACAAAACACAGAAAATGATGGCATAACCCTCGGCTTGCATCACTGGTCTCCAGTGGTGACATGCGCTGTTGACCCCGAGTCACTCTCCAAAAAAAGCCCGAGTCGCTGCTTAAATAGGGTTTTCAAGTACCTACGTGTGCACGAACTTCGCGGAAGACCACTGTGTTGCACCAATCGAAAAACGGCTTATACAGACCAATCAGGCAAGCCGAAGATAACCAATCCGAACACAAGTTTTCATGGTCGTGTGAATCCTGCCTCATAAGAAAACAGTAGCAGCTTCTTCAAACGGGCACTATCTTTCAAACAGCCTCAACGCGCAAACATGTGCTCAAATTTCGGTCCCCGATCGCTCTGGAGGACCCAAGCGGCGGCTCGCTCGTTTGGGGGTGGTGGTAGTGGTTAGCAGAGGAGAAGCCACCTCATTTCTGTAGCCCAGTCGGGAGCACGGCGCAGTGACTGGTTTGGGGCGCGGGGCGTACAGTGACCGACTGGATGCAGCTTTTTCTCCTCAGACTCTCATTCCTTCTCGAGGCTCCCTCCTCGAGAAATGTCATTAATTAGCGCCTCCAAGAAGAGCATTTGGCAAAGAAAGAACTCCTGCTGTAGCTGAAAAAAAAAGTTTCCGCGAGACATTGCCTTAGCGACACTATGCAGACGCGAGATCTTTAGTACCATGGGTACAGCTACTGTCACCCGCAGGAGAATCAGCCGAGATGCGGCGCGGCCACCTCGTTAATTCCACAGCCCCCTTGTAGTCCACTGTACCTTAAGGTAGCATAGAGAATAACTCTAGCGCTACAGTCTTCTATACTCTACTAGCGCTGTAATAAGAGTAGTGACCTCTACTGAAAGCGTCAACAGATGACACACGTAGGCGCCAATTTTTAGGGCGTGTGATTATAAACGTGGTTTTTGGTTGTTGGTTGCACACGTGTGCGGTTGTGCATTGTTGGCATAAGTTACCGCTTGCGTGCTGCAGCGCAGACGCAAGTCACGTGGTGTCGGAAGTGGGATGCCGGTAACTGCCATCGCATCGCAAGTACTCGCTGAACGACGGAAGTGCTACTGACTCGGTAGCGCGCGATCGTCTCTGGGTCGTTGGTCGGCGATACAGAGGTTCGAACAATGGCGTACGAAAACTCTACCCCTATGGCGCCCATAAGCCTGCCCCCTCCTCCCCGGTTGAACTTTGAAAACCCAGGCGAGTCGCTGGAATGGATCCTTTCGTTTGAGGACTACAGCTTCGCCTCTGGACTATACCGAGCTACTGATGAGATAAACGTCAGAACGCTGTTGTACACCATGGGCTCACAAGGAGCGCGACGCATACTTGAGACGTTAGGCCTCACGGCAGCAGATTGGGCTTACTTTGTGACTGTAAAGGAGAAGTTGAAGGCTTATTTCGTGCATCCGTCCAATCAGGTTTATGAAAGCGTCAAATTCCACCGCCGAGTACAAGAAGAAGGTGAAACCGTGGATAACTTGGTTACTACTCTACGGAACTTATAAAAAAAAGTGTAATTACGCATCGAAAGATGTTGAACACTGCTTGGTGCGTCACCGCTTTGTCGACGGACTCTCTGATTTCTCGCTTTCCGATAACCTGTGCTGCAGTACAAAATTCACACTTGAAGACGCCGTTCCACAGGCCGGTATTCATGATGATGCAATCAAGGCCCATGCGAACGCGTTCATGGGGACCGGCAAGTATTGAAGGGTAAACAGCGCTGCGCTCTCCGAGGCAAATTTATGATAACGCCGACAGTTTGAACCTCGTGTTTTGAAAAAGGGGGCCAAAAGCGAACCGCCTGAAAAGTGCGATGCGTCGCTTCAGGCAAGACCAACTGGCCGGTATTGTGTTTGTCCGACACATCCGCGATTCCAATGTCCCGCTCGTCAAGCCAAGTGCTACAACTGCAATGGCAAAGGACACTTTGGAAATGTTTGCGAAAACAAGCAGAAAGTCAACGCAGGGGAACTGCATCCTGTTTCGTCTACCGAGAACACCGGCGTCGTGAGGTTCGTTCGCGTCGTGCTGGATGTGCACGATGGATGTTTCAAGGTAGACACTGGGGCAGCTGTTATGGTCGTCCCAAAGGAGTTTCCGGGTGTTCCCAAGAATCTGCGCAAGCCTGATCAAGTACTTACGAGCCCTGGTAACATACAGTTGGATGTCCTGGGGGTGTTCCCAGCAACTCTGGAGTGGAAAGAGAAAGTTCCTGTTCAGCCTGTTTACGTGTTGCCACAGCAACAGCCTCCGTTATTGGGCTTTCGAGCAATTACAGCGCTTGGCATCGCTACGTTTGTAGATCTCGTTGCAGTGGAAAAGCCTACTGTTCCGACAGGTGACATCTTATAAGAACTCGGAGAATTCCAAGATGTATATACTGCAAGGGGGCTTATTAGCGACGCGAATTCCCCACTACAATACTATCAAGCTGTGCCCAGACACACAACCTTTTGCACTCAGCGTGCCCAGAAGAATACCGCTACCTCTTCATGTCACTGTAAAGAAGGAGCTGCAGAAGATGGAAAAGAAAGGTGTAATTCACCGGATAGACTCTCTGACGGAATGGTGTGCTGGCATCGTGGTCGTTCCCAAGTGGTCAGGTGACTGCTGTATCTGTGTGGACCTGACAAACTGAATAAATCGATGCTACTCGAACGACACGTGCTACTATCAGTGAAAAGAATCTTGGACAGTATCAGTAGAAGAAAAGTGTTTCCAAAGTCGATGCCACCGCAGGATTTCACCAAGTGAAATCAGCCGAAAAAAGTCAAGAATGGACTACCCTCATCACTCCTTTCGGCAGGTACTGTTTCCAGCTCCTTCCATTCTGTATTCGCTTTTCACCAGAGTTCTACTAACGCCAAATGAGTCGCACTCTGGAAGGAATGGACGGCGGGGTAAATATGGTAGATGATAGTTTGGTCTTTGGGCGAGCAAAGCAGGAAGATGATCAAGGACGTGAGCTCATGCAACGCCTATGAAGGGCTGGTGTAAAGCTTAACAAAGCAAAGTGTGTGTTTGGCATACCCAAAGTAAAGTTTTTGGGTGTAGTAGTGGGCAGCGATGGAATCTCGCCTGACCCGGACAGAATCAGTGCTCTTACAAATGTACAGGCACCCTCAGAAGTCAGTTGGGCGAGAAGGCTCCTCGGAATGGTGAACCACGTGCGACTCTTCCTACCAAATCTTTCTGAGACTACAGCACCCATACGTCAGCTTCTCACCAAGACCAGCACATGGTTTGGGCCAAAACAGCAAAAGGCTTTTAAGAATTTGAAAGACCCACTTTCGAAAGTTACCACTATGACAAGGTACGACCCCATGTTTCACACCACGGTATCAGCCGATGCCAGCTTATATGGTCTAGGTGCAGTGATGCTGCAAGATAAACCCACGGGCGAAAGACGTGCTGTCGCCTACATTTCCAGGTTGCTGTCGCCTGCTGAGACAAGGTACATCCAGACTGAGAAAGAGGCTCTCGCTGTAACATGGGCTGTGGAAAAACTTGACCAGATCGTCAGGGGTAGTCTTCGACTTAGAGACTGATTTTAGTCTACCAAGTACGTTGTTGGGTATAGCAGAGCTCTACATGATGCCACGATGCATTCGAAGGTTTTGTGTGAGGCTTATGAGTTACCAGTACAATGTTTTTTATGTGCCAGGAAAGCACTTGGCCACTGCAGATACCCTGTCCAGTGCTCCAGCTTATCCTCCCAAGAAAAACCAAGACTCGTGAGCATTGGACAGGGAGTTCACAGTCATGTAGGTCACTGAATTTACAGCGATCACTGCTGATACATTTCTCAAACACCAAAAAGAAGACGTAGTCTGCGTGGGTCTTGGTAGATTTCGTAAAGACGGCTGGCCGAACCATCCATCGAAGGCCCCACAACAAGTGCGCGCATACTAGAAGGAGCGGGGCAGATTTTCTGTTGTACGAGGACTCCTCATAAAAGACAGTAGAATCGTGGTACCACAGTCGCTTCAGAGAGCCATGCTCTGCAGATTTCATGAGGGCCATCAAGGCATCGGAAGGTGCAAAGCCCGAGCGCGCGAGTCAGTGTGGTGGCCGGCTATAAATAGCCAAATAGAAAGGATGGTTACAGGCTGCAAAGACTGCGTGTCAACAGGTGTTCAACACAGTGAACCCCTCATTTAGACTGATTTATCCGCGCAAAAAAAGACTGGACATTTAGAAAGACAAACACACACAGTACTGCACTAACAACTGATTTACTATTTCGAACGCAGGGCCTTTCTCTGAGCATGCATCGAAGCAACAGAAGATAACGTGATGAAAAAAGGGTGATGAAAACTACGTGACAACCGCTTGCCAAAAAGACAAACAACCGTAAGCAATCACGCTACAAGATGCACCCCCAATAATAAAGGAGAAAAAGAAAAGAAAAAAAATACGTAGTTGATTCCAAAACCAACCGGACCGAACACGTTAAAGCCAGGGAAGCCCACGCAGCCACACATACGTAAGACAAACAAGATCGAAAACGTTAAAAAACTAAAAGGACTTATTAGAACACTGTAAAACACAGATTAATACTAACAAAAAGGCCTGCACTGTAGGCAAGTTATTTCCTTACTAGAGAGGGAAATAACTCGCCAGCAGTGATTTAGCGATACATTGCCGGGACTGCGGCTGCTCCCCACATTTTGAGACTATTGTCCTAGCCAGACATGATGAACAGATTGTGAGAGAAATTTTAGAAGCAGCCGAAATTCAGAATCTGTGGAACAAATGTGTAAGCAGGCCTTCTATTTCCCTCTCAAATAAGGAAATAAGTTACCTACAGCGCAGGCCTTTTCAATAGTTTTAATCTGTGCTTTGCACTGTTGTCATATTTCTTTTTATTTTTTAATGTTTTTGATCTTGTTTGTCTTACCTGTGTGTGGCTGCCTGGGCATCTCTGGCTTTAATGTGTTCGACCCGCTAGGTTTTGGAATCAACTACGTATTTTTTTCTTTTTTTCTCCATTATTATTGGGGGTTGTATCTTGTGGCGTGATTGCTTACGGTTGTTTGTCTTTTTGGCAAGCGGTTGTCAAGTGGTTTTGATCGTCCTGTTCCCCTTTTTCATCATGTTATTTGCAGATGTTCTGATGCATGCCTAACACCCTGCGTTAGAAATAGTAAATAAGTTGGGAGTACAGGGCTGTGTCTGTGTAAGTGTCTCATCTTTTTTTTTGCGCTGATAAGTTAGTCAACAGAATAATGAACCAACTCACTAAAGCAACAGTTTTAGCGAACCCCTCTTGTCTATCTCAACGTCAAAGGGTCCCTGGGAACAAGTGGCATGGATCTTTTTGAACTCCTATGTAAACAATAGGTTATCTTGTGGATTACTTCTCTCGCTACCGGAGGTGATCAACCTGGCTCAAACATCATCTCAAGCGGTGATAGCAGCGATTAAGAGCTGCTTAGCTTGTTTCTGAGTCCCGTCAGTGGTCGTCTCTGACAATAGACCGCAATTCGCATCAGAAGCTTTCAGATATTTCAGCAAAGGCTACAGTTTCTCACACGTTACCTCAAATCCGCGCTACCCACAAGCAAATGGAGAAGTTGAGCGGATGGTACATACGCTGAAAGATATGTTTCTGAAATCAAAAGTCATCTCTTTGACTCTTATGACATATTGAGTCACCTCTGAAGTAACAGGCTACAGCCCTGCTCAACTCTTGATGAGCAGGAGTCTGAAGACGATTCCCAAAATACGAGGCTCTCACTCTAAAATGGCCTTCTATTTCCACAGCGAAGAAGAAGGATAAAGAAGCCAGGGAAAAGCAATCGCGCAACTTCAACAGATATCGTGCGGTTCGGAAGTTGCGACCATTGATGCCAGGAAATAATGTATGGATGCAAGGCCTTGCTTGCATCACTAAGGTACTAAGCCCGGCGCAGAGGCCTCGATCATATATCGTGGAAACTTCAACTGGGGTTATTTAACCGAACAGGAAAGACCTGGTGGCCTTTGATCCGACTTCAAGAGACAGTACCCCGTTCTCCTCTGCAGATTTACTGCCATAACCAGTAGACCGGACATTTTAGGATGAGTCAAGAGACGGTACCCAGTCACGCTCTGAAGGCTTGAAGCAAGAACCATCGGGCACAACTTTGCGTGAGGTGCGTAGAAACCAGGACAAGGTTCTGTTTGGCGTTGCTCAAGTCAGTTGTCAGATTTAGTGGTGGTTTTTGCCAGACTGCTGCCAAACTTGGCAAAGAAATTTGACCCTGTAGTTCTGACTTCTCCGTGGGGATTTGGTGTTGTCCGCGGTGCATTTCGCGAGTGCACCCGACAAGGGACGCTGCAAGGTACGCTGAAGAACCCGGCAAGGGACGCTAGCCGTTTTAATTAACAAAATGCACTGCACCTTGCAGACGTTGGGACGCGTTCTCTTGCTGTGTGTGCTGCTGTGCAAATAAGTGTTCAGTGAGTGATAAGTGAGTTAGGGAAGCAACGACGCGTCGTCCGCCGTCCCTTTCGCGAGTGCGTGTGCGATGAACTTGTTCGCGAGTGCATGAGGGGCGCTGGCCGTTTCAATTAACGGAATGAACCGCGCCTTGCAGATACTGGGCGCGTTCTCTGTGTGCTCAGCTGTGCAATTAAGAGATCGCGCCTCAGTAATAGGGGCGACGGGGAAAACTGAATAGAGTCGCAGCAGGTGGTGCACTGTGCCCCTCCCTTTTTAAATGCGAAGCATTTCTTAGCGCACTTCAGTGACTTTGAGCGTATCTATCTATCTATCTACCTATCTATCTATCTATCTATCTATCTATCTATCTATCTATCTATCTATCTATCTATCTATCTATCTATCTATCCATCCAGCCGCCTCATGACTGTATGAGGCGGCTCAATATCATGACTGAATGAAGAACGTATTTGACTCGTCATAGCATGAAAACAATTACATGGTTATCATAGATGTCATGGTTCACATTTATTAGTCCAGCAGCTGTTGCGGTGGTTTCGTTCACATGGCATGTTCTAAAAGTGGTTTAGTTGGCATGATTGCATAGGGCAAACAAGCGACAGACCCTAACACAAAAATTAAGATATGCGTGTCATGTAACAACATGACTACATGTCACGCTCATGATGCGCTCGCGGCCGTTTCGCAAGCTTCTCATGTACCAAACTCGGTATTATGCGATGCGTACAGACGACATAGGCAATTGACACATCCAAACATGATAATCACGACATGCATATAGCGTAATAACACGACGACTTTCCACGCTGATGATGTGCTCGCAACCGTTTCGATAGCTTCACATATGCCGAATTTATTATTACGTGACACAAATGGATGACGAAGGTATGTGACTGGTCCTAACTCGATAATCATGAGACGCAAGTCATGTGAGAATATCAATACATGTCACAGTCAAGATGCCAATACATTTCGACGTGACGCGGTGCGCGTGCTCGCTGGCGTTCATTTCGTCGCGTCACGCCAGCGTTGCCACGCCAGGCGCCGGTCCTTTATATACACGCAGGTGCATGCCGCACTGCGTTGATTTGACGTATGTGCATTTCAGCGCGTCCGGCGGCCTTCCATCACGAAAAGAGGGAGACGCAGGGTTTTCTGGGTAACGCATCGGTGCGAAATGATGATGATGAATAAACTTTATTTTCGTATCCGGCATGTTTGTGGTCCGGGCTACACCGCAGAAGGAGGTATCGGGAGACCTTGTCTCTGTACAGCCTCCCTGGCTTGCTGGATAGCCCATTTTTGGTCTTGAACCTCCGAGATGAGCAGCACAAGTCGCCACTGCTACCGGAGGACCTCAGTAGAACTTGTTAATATGCTGGGGCATTCCTATATTATATGTTCGTAGGACGCCTTTTCTGTTACACATAGCTTACATTTATTGCCCGGGTATAAGTTTGGGTAGCTCCTGTGGAGGTGCACAGGGTTCGCGTTGCAGTTCGTCTGTAGCTGTCGGTATTCCGATGCTTCTTGCCTGTTTAGACTCGGATGAGGGGCGGGATAGACGCGCCTTGCTTCTCTGTAGCGTTGCATGTATTCTGTGTAGCTTGTAAATCGGTCTTTGCCGTGTGTGTGTCGGCGGCGCCGGGGATCATCACCGAGCGGTGTGGTCGGGTTGCGCGGCTGGTTAATTCTCGCGACAACTCATGAGCCAGCTCATTAGGATTGGGTTTATCAGTCTCTGCATGCGCCGGGAACCATATGAGGTATTTCGGTTCATCTACTTTGTGTAGTTCTTGGTTATTAACGAGGATTCTGAGGGCTTGCTGTGAAATTCGCCCTTGCGTAAAATTTCTGATTGCTACTTGCGAATCGCTCAGTATGAATGAGTGGTTGTTGGAAGTGATAGCCATGGCTATGGCTACCTCCTCAGCCTCCTCTGTGTTGTTTGTTATGACAGAGCACGCATTAATACAAATGCCAGACGTGTCAATCACGACAGCAGTGTGAGCTTTTCGTCCAGGGTATGGGCTAGCATCTACAAAAAGAGATGTACTGTTCCTGCCGTGTGCTTTGAGCAGTGCTTTTGCTCGGTGTTTTCTGCGGTCCGTGTTGATAATGGTGTTAATGTTTTTCGGTATCGGGTTAGAAATGATCTTAGCTCTGATTGTAATAGGGATGTCATTTTTCACACCATGTTGTTCATGGTACATGACGCCTAATCTACTCATTATATTTCAGCCCGTTTTAGTTTTACTGAGCCTTTCAAGCTGGGCTATCCGCTGAGCTTCTATAATCTCTTCAAGCGTATCGTGTATTCCTAGCTGAAGAAAAAGGTCTGTGCTAGCATACTCAGGTATTCCTATCGCTTGTTTGTAGACCTTCCGGATGAGTGCATTTATTTTGTTAGATTCAGCTTTTTGCCAGTTGTGGTATGCTGCTACATACGTTATGTGACTTATGACGAAGGCCTGAATTAGACGAATTATGTGGGTTTCTTTCTTACCTCGGTGTTTATTTGTGACCCAGCGAATCAGTCTCGTTGCATTCGTGACTTTGGTGTTTAGTCTGCGTATAATCTCGCCGTTGGCACCGTTAACCTCGATGACTAATCCCAGTACCCGTATTTTTGGAACTGTCGGTATAGCTGTGCCCTCCTGTGTATGAATCCTAATTTCCTCATATTGCCGCTTGTTTTCCTCTGACTTGCGTGGTCTGCCTCTGATTGCTGGCCTGTAAAGAAGAAATTCTGATTTCTCCGGGGAGCATGTGAGTCCTGTGCCTTCCAAGTATCGCTCAACTGTTCCTATTGCTTCTTGGAGTCTCTGTTCTATGTAGCCGTCGCTGCCATCACTGACCATCACTGATATTGTGATGTCTTCCGCGTAAAGTGATATAATCCCGGGATTTTATTTAAGTCTTTCGGTAGTCCAATCATGATTAGATTAAAGAGCATTGGCGATATTACGGAGGCCTGTGGAGTGCCTCTGCAGCCCAATTCTTGGAGATCAGATGTATGGCCTCCTAAGCTGAGCCTTGCTTTCCTGTTGGTCAAGAAGTTTCTGACGTAATTATAGGCTCGCTCACCCATGTTTAAGCTCGATATGCGGCTGAGAGTTGTTTCATGAGCTGCATTGTGAAATGCTTTCTTGAGATCCAGACCGAGTATGGCTCGTGTGGATCTTGTGGGGTAGTCTATGATTTGGTGTTTAATCTGTAGCATGGCGTCTTGGGTGGCTAGGTGACGACGGAAGCCTATCATCGTGTGTGGGTAGTACTCACCATCCTCAATATAGTTGTTGGCTCTATTTAAAAATTCATGTTCCATTACTTTTGCTACGCGTGACGTTAATGAGATGGGTCGGAGATTTACTTTGTTGATTGGCTTTCCAGGTTTTGGTATAAGGATTGTTCTAGCCTCTCTCCACGCGCCGGGTATTTCCCCTTCTGTCCAACATTTGTTTATATATCCAGTTAAAAATTCTATGGACTCCTGTCCAGGTTACGTAATGCTCGGTTGGTGACTCCACCGGGTCCTGGTGCTGATTTTACATTTCATTTGTGGAGCACCGCTCTAATCTCTGCTACCTCAAAGTTTTTGTCCATGTTGGGGTTGGCTTCGTCTGTATAGTTTTTATGTTGTAGTGGTGGCGATTTTGGCATGTCGATGTTTTGTAGAAATGTCATTAGCTGTTCCTCGTTTCCTTCGTATTCGAGTGTGAGACGACGGATAGTGTGTCTCTGTTCAGTTTTGGTGTTGGTGGAATCTAAAAGAAACCTTAGCAATTTCCACGTTTGTGATGTTTCAATTTGGGTGCCAATGTCCTTACATATCTCCACCCATTGTTGCTCACACAGCTGCTTGCAGTGACTTTCAATGTCTTTATTGAGCTGTGCTATCTTTTTCCGGACTGTTCTGTTGTGTCTTTGCCTCCGCCATTTGTGTTTTAACGCTTCTTTAGTTCGCCACATGTAGATTATTAATCTGTTATCGATGCGCTCAACAGGGATATCTGTTTCTACTTCATGTGTGGCTTTCCTGACGGTGTCTAGTATGCTCTCGCACCATTGCTGGATATCGTCAGGATGTTCGGTAATCGTTTTTCTGATATCCCGAAATTTATCCCAGTCAACTAGACGTCTCGTGTTACATATGGTCGTAATCCTGTCGCTATCGGTGAATAGTACGTGTGTTTCGAGTATGCGATGGTCACTTCATAAATCATCGAATGTGTTGTGCCATGTAGCCCCCAGGGCATTCTTGGTTATTGTAAGATCCGGTGTTGTGTCTCGCTGGGTGCTTGTACCTATGCGTGTGTGTGCATGCGGGTCTGTAATCAGAGTAAGCTGTTGATCTTGTATGCTCTGCCATAACCGTTTCCCTTTGGGGGTGGTGTAACCATACCCCCATGCCTCGTGTGCGGCATTAAAGTCCCCTGCTATGATAAGCGGGGCGTTGCGAGCTAATATCACGGCCTGCCTAAATAGAGAGTGAAATCGCTGTCTGTGATTTGGCGGACTGCTATATACGTTAAGAATAATTGTGCTGCTCCCTTTTGTTTTCCTGGATAGAAGTTTTGTCATTATATGGTTGTATCCACATTCTAGATTATGGGTTCTGACCGTAATCTCTCTCCTTACTAGTGTAGTGAGAGCTTTATCTCCTTCTTCACGCTCGGGACTTGCTGACTGGTATCCTGCTAGTGTGGCGAGGCCATGCGTTTCTTGAAGTAAAATAACATCTGGCTTGTTACCTTGTCGGATGTACTGCTGGATGACAGATTTCTTAGCCCTGAATCCTCTACAGTTCCATTGCCATATGCGGAGTTGTCCTTTACCACGCCTCACCATCACTGTTCGTTATTTGTGTGGGAGGCGTGAAAATAGGTGGGTGGATGAGAGGGGTCGGTGGTTTTGTGGGAGTTGCCTGCAGGGGATATGGTGCCTGCGGTTGTTGGTGAACGTTCGCGACAACACCATGAAGGTCTGCGGATGTTTTTGCGTTGCGTCCTCGTTCCAGCATTTCTACCCTGGCTGCTAGTGCCGTCAGATCAACAGACGTCTTAGTGGTAATTTCCAGGATAGATTGGAACGTGGTTAATAGCTGGTCTACTTTTTTCTCAATGTTATCCAACCTTGTTTGTTGCGAGATGCTTTCTTGTTTAGTGCTTGGGGGATCTGTAGTTTTCTGCGTTTTGGCCTTTCGTTTTAACGAAGGGGTAACTATCTCAATGCGATCGTCGGCTATGGGTGTTTCCTCCTGCATTACAGTATTAGTTATATTAGAGCTTCTGGGTTTGCCGCATTCGCGTTCCATAGTGAGGAGTTCTATTTGAGCTTGCATCTGTTCTATCATTTATTTCATTCGTCTGTTTTCATCTTTAAGCCGCTCTATCTCTTGACTGTTGTTGTTATTGCTACCGTTATTATTTTTAACCTCCTGAGGTCCCTCCGGTCGCAAGCCGTGTACTCTATCTGCCCAGCTCACCTTGTTTGTTGGTCCCTTAGACGCCGATCCCGACCTGGAACTGGGGTGGGAGCTTGCAGGGCTGTGGTTCCTTGAACCGGAGCGGGATCTTGTTTGCTGTCGTTTTCCGGGTCTCGATGTCGAGCGCTCTCGTGGACGTCCTCATGGTGGAGATGAGCTTTGCCTTTGATGTTCTCGTAGTCTGGCCCTTTGTCGCTGTTTTACAATGTAAGATTTCTTGAACCTGACCGTGCAGCTTTTATCGCCTGTCACGTGGTCTTTTTTACAGATTTGACAACTAGGGTCGCATCTGTGGTCGTCTTTGGGGTTGTGAATGCCGCAACCAGCACAAAGTTTATCTTGGAGGTTGGGGCACACGTCACTTCTATGTTCCAGTGTGTTGCACTGCTTGCAGTAGTCAATTTGCTAGCGGTATAGTGTGCACGGTATTATTACTTCATCATAGCACACACTGGAGGGTACCTTGTTTCCACTGAAGAGCACAATGACCGTTGTATTATTACCCAGTCGTTTCGCTGTGATAATGTTGGGGTCTCTTTCACTGACAAGGGCCACCCTAATGCTACTGGGCGTTTGTTCCATTGCGATTCTTTTAATGATACCCTTGGCTGTATCTTCTGGCGCCGTTTCATACGCTGCCACTTCATATTCTTTGCCTCGTATAAGTATTTTCTTGATTTTTCTATACTGGTCAGCTCGGTCGGGGTCTGGTGTGCTCACTATCATGATGTTCTGTGTCTTGTTGGGGCATATCACGTCGAAGTGCCGGACTTCTGGTGGTGTAGCCGTGGCTTCTTGTATGCCTCCGGTTATATCGGTTGGGCCGAGTGCGGCTACGCGTAGGCCTCCTCTCGGTCGGATGACAATTTTGTAGTTTCCCGCTGGCAGCTTGGGCATTCTGCTCGCTTTTTCGATGCGACTCATCCGTCTTTCTTGCGTTTTGGCTTGCGTGTTACGAAAACCGGGTTCTACCTTCTTGTTAGCACCATGGACGCCGTCAGCATCCCTGACCGATTCATGTCCGGGCTTTCGACGACGTCCGTAGTAGACGGTATGCCAGCCTTCTTCACTCTCGGTAGTGGCTGGCGATTCATCATCATCGGGTTGTACGTCCATCGTCCTCGAATCAGTAGCATTGTCTTGCGCATCGCCAGCGGATGCGGTGAGTTCTATTGGGTTTACAGCGTCGGCTCTCTGAAGAAACTGCCCGGCTTTGCTAGGCTTAACAGTGTCTAATGTGGTGAGCACCTAGAAAAGGTCCTAAAAAGGCGAAAAAAAGTTGGCCTACCTTGTCTTTAGTATCCTGAGAATCTGGATGACGAGGCGAATCTTCTCATATCACTCTGAGAAATGCACGTGGTGATTTTCACTGCTAAGTTGTTCATGAAAGCAGGAGCCGACGTGAAGCGCGTCTGCACTCGTCGGTGCTCGCAGCGTATCCGGCGCGAAATGCAGCATGTCGCTTTCAATGCCGGTTGCCGTCAGGCCACGCCAACGGACGCTGGTCGCGCCTGGTGTCAGACTATAGAGTGCTCACGTTTTGCTAACGTAGCGTTGTAGTGCCCAGCGTGCGCGAGCGTCAACGCTACATTGTTGTATATTGGGCCCTTCATGATGTCCTCACGGCTGTTTTGATAGCTCCACATATAACAATTTCTGTGTTTTGTGACGTCAATAGATGAAAAATTACATGACTGGTGCAAACATGATCATCCTGACACGCGTGTCATGTAAGAACATGAGAGTATACCACGCTCATAGCGTGCTCGTGGCCGTTTCGCTAGCTCCACATATACTAAACTTGGTATCACGTGACGTGAATAGATGACGACGGTAAACAACACATCACAAGCATAATAATCATAATAGAAAAGTCATGAACGCCATAATTTACTTACACCTCGTAACGTTCTGCTGATTTTAAAGTGACACATCCAAATTTCTCATTCATGCTTCGCATATCATCGACTCCCACTGTACCTGGGATCTGCATATTTTTCTTTTTTAGGGGCAAAGCTTTTTAGAGCTGCACCTATTCGTCTCTCGTAGTCGTAGTAGTAGTGTGTAACGAGTGTTATATTTTGACCTCCAAGGTGGCGTGGATGGGAGATTTCTTCTGTGCATTCTTGAACAATAAAATATTCGCAGCGTGCGGGTTAGCTAAAAGCCGAATTCTCATGTCTCTCATTCCTCCTTAGCAGCCATTGGCATGTGCATTGAGCACTATCTGACAAGAAAAGGTTGCTACAGTATACTCGCTGGGCATAACCTCCTTGGTTTTAGAAAGGTTTAGTGACCATTGGGCCGCAGTGCCACAAATACAGTGAACTGGTAAATACCATGAACTCGAGGTGGTTAATGGTGGGAAGTAGACACGAAGCGCAAGCCGTAAGAAAGTGTGCGTTGTTATGCCAGCGAGTCCTCGTCAAACGTCCGTGCCTCGGAAAAAGGCAATCTGGGTCAAGGCCAGCCCGCAGCCCGCCCGACGCGAACATCTCAACGGCGTGAACACGCGCGGCGCCCCTCTGGCCCAGGTGCAGTGAGTCAGCGGCGCACGTGACAGCGAGCCGGCGGCCGCGTGCCTGGTGGTCTGACGCATGGCGCGGCGGCCCCCATTGGCGGAATCTGCCCGGACGACCAGCGGCGCTTCTGATTGGACATTTTGGTTGGACCCGGTGTAAATAAAAGAAGCCCTGCGGCGCGTCGCGATCGGCAGTCCTATGCGAGCGAGAGGAGGCCCCGTGTCGGAGAGCCGGCATGTGTGTGAGTCAGCGGTCTTAGGCGAAGGGCTGACCTATGTGTTAGAGAGGAGAGCTCGGCTCTTCGAGTCTCTGTCGGCCCCAGTGCCGAAATTGTAACGCCTCTATATATATGCTGTACATAAACCTTGTTTAACTCACCGTCGTCTCGTCCGCTCGTCTTATCAGCTCTGCGCAGAAGCAGTCGCGAGCTGATAAACATACGCTACGCAACAGTGGTGGCTTCGGCGGGATCGGCCCGTCGTTCGCAACAGTGGTGGAAGCGGCGGGATCGGTCCGTCTACTCAACAGTGGTTGGCAGCGGTGGGATCGGCCGGCGTCAGCGACATCGATGCGGTGAGTGCCTGATGTTTTCCCCTCAGTTCACCAGACTACTCTAGCTCAGGTTGTAGTAGTTTAGAGAAGGGCTGTGTGAAGCATTGAAGTGAGCTTTGATCGTTTCAAGCCAAGTCGAAGCGCTTTGAAACCAAAGTTAATGCGGAGGGGGTAAACACGGGAGTGTGAAAAATTGCTTGCGCGTCTTGCTAGTAGGCTTATAGTGGGTACGGCAAGTAAATTGCTAACAGGGGCAAACAGCAAGAGGCTAGTGTGAACGATGGAGAACCTTAAAGTGAAGGAACTCATCGAAATTTGTGAGGAACTCGGCATTACTTTAGGCCGTGCGAAACGAAAGCAAGCGATCCTTGAGATCATGAAGGATGAGGGAGTGTCGGCTGAGGAAGTCGATGAGGCCTGGGCGGATATCAAAGCACGCCGCGAGGAGGCTGAAAGGCGAGAAGTAGAAACTCGCGAACGTGAGGAGACGGAAAGGCGCGAACGTCGCGAGCGCGAGGAGGCCGAGAGACAGGAACGCCTTGAGATGAAACGACTAGAATTGGCAATCCTACAGTGTTCGCAGGCGCCTAGCGTAGCTTCTCCAACAGTTCAGGTCAGCGGTTTGAGAATTAGGGACCAATTGCCACCGTTCGTAGTAGGCGAGGACATGGCGAAATATCTCGTCAAGTTTGAACACGTCTGTGAACGAAACGCTTTGGAGCGGTCTCTTTGGGCGCGGAACCTGCTAGCTCTTCTTCCCGGCGAAGTGTCCGACGCGATAACTTGCTTATCGAGGGAAGCGTTTGAGAGCTATGACGAGGTTAAGGAAGTGCTCTTGAGACGTTATAAGTTGTCACCCGAAGCTTTCAGGCAAAGGTTTCGGTATGCTAAAAAGGGGAATGAGTCACACGTTGACTTCGCGTTTCGTCTTAAAGCCGATTTGATTGAATGGCTCAAGGGCGAAGGTGTTTATGACGACCGCGATAAAGTGGTGGAATGCGTTGCATTGGAGCAATTCTACCGCTGCATCGAGGAGGATGTCAAACTTTGGCTGCAGGACAGACTTGGGGAAGTACAGTTAAACAAGGCAGCTGAGTTAGCTGAGGAGTATTATACTCGCCGAAAGTTGCATAGCAGGGCAGTGCGCGTTGAAAAGGATGAAAGTAAAGAGGGCTTTTCAAGGAAACCTGATCAACGGAAACCCGATCCGCACCGTAATTTCAAAAAGGACCCGTCTCTTACGAAGGACACTGTAGAGGAAGGGAAAACAGAAGCGGAAAAATCGAGTGAGGTTTCTAAACAACGCACTGATACCACACGGGCGTTTGAATCACGGAAGCCACTAATCTGCTACAACTGCAAAAAGGAAGGGCACATCGCGATAAACTGTAAGCAAAAGTTTGCTTTTGCAACAATTAGAGAATCGGAAAAGAACATGCGGTTGTTGGAGCCGTATATCCAAGAAATTAGTGTGAATGGGAAAGCGTGTCGAGCACTTAGAGACTCAGCGGCAACCATGGACGTTGTCCATCCTTCATTGGTGTCTCCGGATGACTTCACAGGAGAATGCGCGTGGATCAGGCAAGTCGCCGAGGAGCAGAGTGTTCGCTTACCAATCGCCACCGTTGTCATTGAAGGCCCGTTCGGTAAGCTTTGCACCGAAGCGGCTGTGTCTGCCGCGCTAAACGATCGTTTTCCTTATCTTTTCTCCAACAACTCGGAGCAGCTTCTCAAAGAGCAGGGCAAATCGTTCTTCCCCAACTTAGCGTGCATGGCCCTCACGCGATCGCAAACGCGGAAGCCTGATCTGGTTCAATGCAGGGAACTCTCAAGTGACCTTGTCGGCGGGTCGACGGAACCCCAGAAAGGAAACTTTCCGCATGAGTCATGTGAGCAGTCACGCGAGCGGCCCGTCGCGAAAGCGGTCGGCACGGCCGGCGCGGTAGGGGGAGACGACATGGCGCCATTGAGTCAGAGCGAGAGGGTTGCAACGCTCTCGCCTGTAGCGGAAAGTTGGAGCGAGCTGCCGAGAGTTGATCGAGAGACGCTCATTCGAGAGCAGCGTGAGGACCTCTCGATTGAAGCGCTAGTGGAAAGCCACAAAAACGCGGCACAAGTGCTGTCGAAGGAGCACTACGAGAAATCGGGGAAGAAGCGTGCTTTTGAAGTTGATAATCAGGTAATGCTGCTGCAGCCGTCCAAAAGGAACAAGCTTGAGGTTGATTGGGTAGGGCCCGCAAAAGTAGTATCGAAGCTTTCCGATACCAATTGTGAAGAGAAATTAGGAAGGCGGCCGAACAAAATTTATCACAGTAACTTGAAAGCAGTCGTAAATTTACTTTTAAGTGCTTCAGAGGAAGAGGAAGCAGAAATTTTGAGTTCGAGTGAGGTAATCGAAGGGGGATCGAAAGTAATCCGGGAGCAGATAAACCTAGAGCCTAGCTTAAGTGAAGGAGGACCTGAGAAAGAGGACCTGAGAAAGATTGGTTCCGAGTTTGAAGACGTGTTTTCGGACCGCCCCGGAAACACGAGGGTGATCGAACACGATATCGAGCTAAGCGGTGAGGAGTCAATCCGTAGCAAGCCGTATCGTTGTTCCCCTGTGCAACGTCGTAAGTGTGAGCCGCTCTTGGTGCCGCATAGGTATCGTCGCCTAAAAGTGGCCGGTTACTGAAGTGGAGCATGTTGCTCCACAGCGCAACTTTGACGTTCGCTATCAAAAAAAAATAAAAATAAAGGAAAAGGTAAACGCTAATGCAGGTGCATTGAGCAGTGCGTTCCAGCTAGTAACTTCTCAACCTTTCGGTTTCTCGTTGGCGATTCGGGGCAAAATTTTGACCTCATCACGACCTTAGCTGAGCGCTTTTGTTCAGAGTGATCTCAAGGGGCCAACTTTATGTGGTATTCTAATCCGTTACGTTGTTGTACGGAAAAAAAAATTGAGTTGTCATTTTAAGGGTCTTTTGTCCCACATGTGCCTCTTGATGTAGAGGGAACAAAATTCCGATAGACACGTAGATAGGTATATGTTGTACTATACTTTGTCTGGTGTTCTGTCGGGTGACCGAGGGCACTTGCTTGTGTCGTGTGTTGTCTGTTGTCGAACCGTTCTTAGCAAGTTGCAGAACCATCGACAAGTGCTGAAGCCGAAGATGGTCAGAAGAGACGAGTGAAGCTGGTCGACAAGTTGTGGCGACAAGCCAGTGGAGCTGGGATCCGTCGTCAAAAATGGGATGTGTTCCCGGAACAGTCTGGAGCTGTATTCTCCCCATGGCCCTGGAGGCGAACCTGGAGGGACTTGGCGGACGAGCGCACCTGACATCCGAGCCCCGTGGAAGCAGCTCGTCTTTCCGGTGCATTGTCTGGCGGCAGGGGGTGCTGTTATGCCAGCGAGTCCTCGTCAAACGTCCGTGCCTCGGAAAAAGGCAATCTGGGTCAAGGCCAGCCCGCAGCCCGCCCGACGCGAACATCTCAACGGCGTGAACACGCGCGGCGCCCCTCTGGCCCAGGTGCAGTGAGTCAGCGGCGCACGTGACAGCGAGCCGGCGGCCGCGTGCCTGGTGGTCTGACGCATGGCGCGGCGGCCCCCATTGGCGGAATCTGCCCGGACGACCAGCGGCGCTTCTGATTGGACATTTTGGTTGGACCCGGTGTAAATAAAAGAAGCCCTGCGGCGCGTCGCGATCGGCAGTCCTATGCGAGCGAGAGGAGGCCCCGTGTCGGAGAGCCGGCATGTGTGTGAGTCAGCGGTCTTAGGCGAAGGGCTGACCTATGTGTTAGAGAGGAGAGCTCGGCTCTTCGAGTCTCTGTCGGCCCCAGTGCCGAAATTGTAACGCCTCTATATATATGCTGTACATAAACCTTGTTTAACTCACCGTCGTCTCGTCCGCTCGTCTTATCAGCTCTGCGCAGAAGCAGTCGCGAGCTGATAAACATACGCTACGCAACAGTGGTGGCTTCGGCGGGATCGGCCCGTCGTTCGCAACAGTGGTGGAAGCGGCGGGATCGGTCCGTCTACTCAACAGCGTGTGCCTCCTCTCGTTCAGTCCTTGGAATGTCCGCTGGATGGCGATGCTTCTATATGATGAATATATGATGAAAAGATGCGAGATGGTGGTACTTGAAGTGTTGAATAGGTGGACGAACGGACACACAGATAGATTAATGGACGGACGCACGGTTGGCTGCACGGCGGATGGACGCATGGACGGATACAGGAGCGGATGCATGGACGAATACGGGGACGGCGCACAGATGGACGTGCGGACGCACGCATGACAGGCAGATGGACGCATGGGCGGCCACACAGACACACGCATGGACGGACGGAAGCAAGAACGAATGGACGGACGAATGCTTCATTCCACTCTCCATAATTCACTCAGTGGTTATGCTGCCATTTTTCTTTCCCAGCTGAATGTGTCGCGTCGACCGCGCCGCCCCACGTCGGGGACGCAACGCTTCCCCTAGATGGCTGGGGAGGGGGCAGCGCATAACCTGCTGCGACTCCATTCAGTTTTCCCCATCGTCCCTAATACTGAGACGCGATCTCTTAATTGCACAGCTGTGCACACAGTAAGAGAACGCGCCCAGACTTCTGAGAGACATGGTTCATTCCGTTAATTAAAACGGCCAGCGTCGCTCATACACTCACGAAATGCACCACAGACGACACCAAACCCTCACGGAAAAGCCACAACCACAGAAGCAAATTTCTCTGGCAAATCTGGCAGCCGTCTGGCAACGCTGACCACTATAGTCTGACATCAACTTATGCAACGCCAAAAAGAACCTTGCTGAAACCAGGACACTTACCGTACTCGGTTTGGCCGAGTCGTGAGGAAGCCTGAAAGACTGAACTTGTAATTTCGGGCTTGTTGAAAAAAAGTGCCGCCATATCCACGAAGTGAATGATGATGACTGGGCGAAGCTTCGGAGGTAAACCTGGTAAACCATGAATCCTCTGTACATTTTTGCCCACTCGATTTTATTACATCGCTCCCCCTAGCGTACGTCGCCGCAATAAATCGAACGATTGCCTTCAACCAATGACACGCGCCATATGTGACATCATTCCTATTTTATGAGATCTCGCGTCTTTCATCAACTACAAGTACCGCTTTCTAGTTTATAACATCTTGCATCTTTTCATCATCAGCTACAAGTACCACCATCTAGCAAACACTACAAGAACTAAACGAGAGGTGGCTACATACAGGAGATGGTACCGCCATCTAGTGAACACTGAAAGAACTAAACTAGAGGTGGCTACATACAGGGGACGGTACCGCCATCTAGTGAACACTGCAAGAACTAAACTAGAGGTGGCTACATACAGGGGACGCACAGCCCACGCCCTGAGGAGCTTCGCCCCTAAAAGGGGAATGTAGCGTCCCCTAGTTAAATACCGTTGAGTTGTGAATAAGAGTCTTTGGTAGGCTTCAGCAGAGGGCGGAAGTAGGCGCCAAAGTTTGGGGTGATTGCTAATAAACGTGGATTTTGGTTGTTGGCTGCTGACGTGTGCGGTTGTGCATTACTGGCATATGTTACCGCTTGCGTGCTGCAGTGCAGACGCATGCGACAGTAAGCGGCTGTCCTTGTCAACATCTCCAGTCTATGTCTTATCGGCGAGCATTAGTCAAATATTCAAACACCACCAACTAGGCCGATTCCAGTGCGGTTTAAAAGCCGCCCCATCCAGCCGCGAATGCAGAGTGACGGGCTTTCGTTAAATCTGTCGTCACTGAACCCAGTGCACGCAATTCATGTCAGAAGTGCTCGGACGCGTTATGCGAAGCTGGTAAGTTCTGTCTCGGCCATTGGAAAGTAATCTTTTCGCGCAATTGTCTTTCTAGATGCGAAGATTTCTTTGCGAACTTCGGCGACTGTGAGCGTATCTATCTATCTATCTATCTATCTATCTATCTATCTATCTATCTATCTATCTATCTATCTATCTATCTATCTATCTATCTATCTATCTATCTATCTATCTATCTATCTATCTATCTATCTATCTATCTAGCCTTCACGACTTTCAGCTGTCCTGGCCGTTTCGATAATGGTATCGATACCAAACTTGGTATGGCATAACATGACGCTATGAAGAACATCTTTCACTAGCCAAAACATGAAACTCATGAAATACATGTCATGAATGTGATGATTTACATTTCATGATCCTGCAGCTCTTGCGGTGGCTTTGTTCACATGTTATGTTGCAAAACTGGTATGGTATGACATGACTGCATGGTGAACCCAAGCGACAGACTATATCATCAAAATCAGTACGTGCCTGTCATGCAACTACATAACTACATGCCACGCTCACGATGCGCTCGCGGTCGTTTAACTAGTGTCACATTTGGCAAATTTGGTATTAAAATACGTGAATGGATGACGAAGGTATATGACTGGTGTTACTATGGTAATCATGAGATGCGTGTCATGTAACAACATGACTACAAGCAACACTCATGACTCACTGGTGGCCGTTTCGCTAGCTTCACTTTTACCGAATTCGGTATTACAGGACGTGAATGGATGACGAAGGTATAATACAGATGCAAACATGATAAACATGAGATGCGTGTGATGTAACAACACGATTGCATGCTATGCTCATGATGCGCTCGCGGCTGTTTTACTAATTGATTGATTGATTTGTGGGGTTTAACGTCCCAAAACCACCATTTGATTATGAGAGACGCCGTAGTGGAGGGCTTTGGAAATTTTGACCACCTGGGGTTCTTTAACGTGCACCCAAATCTGAGTACACGGGCCTACAACATTTCCGCCTCCATTCACTAGCTTCACATGTACCAAACTCGGTATTATGTGACGCGAACGGATGACATAGGTAAATGACACATCCAAACATGATCATCACGACATGCGTGTCATATGTAACAACATCAATACATGCCACACTCATGATGCGCTTGCGGCCATTTCGCTAGCTTCACATATGCGAAATTTGGTATTGCGTGACGCCAATGAATGCGCAGGTATGTGACTGGTGCAAACATGATAATCATGAGATGCGTGTCATGTGATAACATGAATACATGCCACAGCCATGGTGCCAATACATTTTGACATTACGCGGTGCGCGTGCTCACCGGCGTTCATTTCGTCGCGTTTGCTTGCAGGTGCGCACCGCGCGGCGTTGCTTTGATGCATGCGCGTTTCAGCGCGTCCGGCGTTCTTCTGTCACGAAAAGAGGGAGGCGCAGTGTTGTCTGTGTAACGCATCGGCCCGAAATGCAGCATGTCGCATTCTGCGCTGGTTCTGATCGGGCTGCGCCAACGGACGCTGGTCGCGCTGGTCGCGCCGGGCGTCAGACTATGGAGTGCTCGTGGTTTGCTAATGTAGCGTCACTGAGGACAGAATGCGCGCGCGTCAACGCTACATTGGAGTATATTGGACCCTTCATATTGCGCTCACAGCCGTTTACTAAATTTAGTGTTTCGTGAGTACACCAAATTTGGTGTTAAGTGACGTCGATTCGGCTATTCAAGCGACTATATGCGCTGCAGCAGAAGATCGAAATGGTGGACGAGACGGTGATGTCAGGAGCGTTTACGTGAGCGTTACAGAGCGTGAAGACGCGTTCAATGGTTTATGACTGCTGAGATTCCGAAATGCGTTGCAGTTCTATCACCATGTGACAGCTTCGGAGCATGGCTACTTGGCGCCGCGTGCGTCACTGGAATGACCGAATAGATGACGAAATATATGACTGGTGGAAACAAGATAATCCTGACACGCGTGTAATGTAAGAACATGACAACATGCCACGCTCATAGCGTGCTCGCGGCCATTTCGCTATCTCTACATATGTTAAATTTGGTACCACGTGACGTGAATAGATGACGAAGGTAAACGACACATCCATACATGATAATCATGGCACAGAAGTTATGTGCAGCGTCATTTCCCTCCACCTCGTAACGTTGTGCTGATTTTAAAGTGACATATCAGCCTTTCTCGTTCGTGCTTCGCTTATAATCGATTTCCACTGTACGCGGGATCTGCCATTTTTTTCTTTTTTTGAGATTTACATTACTATTAGAAAATCAGTAGCTATTATAGAATTTTCGCCATTATTTCGTTAGTCCAGAATAATATCACGGTGATGTGTCGCATTACACATCACGATTTATCTCAATCGTAAAGGTGTTTTTTTAAGACGTCTTTCATCTTGTAAGCGCCATGCAATCAAAACTATTGCTAAGGCTATACGGCGGACTGCTATCAGCTTGCCAAGTGCTAAAATACTATATATTGCGTGTGGTGTTAGTGTTGTTAGATTCCAGATCGTGTCGAATTGTCCTGTGGCCCCTCGCGCGCCAGCAATCCGCATCATGTGCATATTTATGTAAATAAAGAATTGGAGTTGAGCTCTTGGGCTAGGCGGACGTTGCTTTGTGCGCTCTGTGAGCCACCGTGTGGTGGTTTTTCGGCGTTCCAGCTGGCAGCGTCCGTGGGCTTCAGTTTCACGCTTGTTGTTCCTCTACATCGGTACCAAGGCCACCATAAAAAACAAGGCAGATCACACGTACAATGAGAATCGATGATATGCAAAGCATGAATAAGAAAAAGTAATATATCACTTCAAAATGAGCACAAAGTTACTAGGTGGACGCAAATGACGCCGTGAATGACTTTCGTATCAAGATTATTATGTTTGGATGTGTCGTTTACCTTCATCATCTATTCACGTCACGTGATTCCAAATTTAGTATATGTGGAGCTAGCGAAACGGCCGCGAGCACGCTACGAGCGTGGTATGGTATGTTTTTACATGACACTTTGCCATTAGTATCATATTTGCACCAGTCATATATTTCGTCATCCATTGACATAACGTAACACCATACTTGGTGTATGATGAGCTAGCAAAACCACCGCGAGCGCATCATGAAGGGCTCAATATACTCCAATGTAGCGTTGACGCGCGCGCATGCCGAGCGCAGCGACGATAAAACGCGAGCACTCTATAGTCTGATGCCCGGTGCGAGAAGCTTCCGTCTGTGCAGCCCGACGGCAACCGGTGCGAAATGCGACATGCTGCATTTCGTGCCGATGCGTTACCCAGACGACGCCGCGTTTCCCTTTTTTTCGTGACGGAGGGACGTCGGACGCGCTGATACGCGCATGCGTGAAAACAACGCAGTGCGGCGCACGCCTGCGAGTATATGGCAGGAGCGGCGCCTGCCGTGGCGATGCCGGTGAGCACGCGCACCGCATCACGTCGAAATGCATAGGCGCCATTACTGTGGCATGTAGTCATGTTCTCACATGGCACGCATCTCATGATTATTGTGTTTGTACCAGTCACATACCTTCGTCCTCCATTGGCGTCACGTAATATCAAATTTGGCATATGAAAAGTTAGCGATACGGCTTGGAGCACATCATCAGTATGGCATGTAGTGATGTGGTTACATGACGCAAACATGTCGTGATTATCATATTTGGATGTGTCATTTACCTTCGTCGTGCATTCGCATTGCATAATACCGAGTTTGGTACATGTGGAGCTGGCAAAACGGCCGCGAGCGTATCAATAGCGTAGCATGTAGTTATGTTGTTATGACCCGCATCTCATGTCTATCTTGTTTGCACCAGTCTCATACATTCGTAATCCATTCACGTTTCGTACTACCAAATGTGCTATATTTGATGCTAGCGACACGGCCGCGAGTGCATCATGAGCGCAGCATGTAGTCATGTTGTTACATGACACGGGTGTCATGATTTTCATGTTAGGTTCTGTTGCTCATGTTCTCCATGCAAACATGTCATGCCATACCAGTTTTGCAACATGCCATATGACCGAAACCATCGCAAGAGCTGCAGGACCGTGAAATGTATATCATGACATTCACGCCATGACTTTCATGTTATGACTAGTGAAATATGTTCTTCATGTATGCACCAGTTGCACCCCTTTCTCGGTCTTAACCACTACACGTTTCTTGGCCAATCCCCAAGAGGCGGTGTGAGCCATGCAGTTAGGTCATCATCATCATCATCATTGTCATCATCATCATCATCATCATCATCAGTTGCACCCCTTTCTCGGTGTTAACCACTACACGTTTCTTGGCCAATCCACGAGAGGCGGTGTGAGCCATGCAGTTAGGTCATCATCATCATCATCGTCGTCGTCGTCGTCGTCGTCGTCATAATCACCACCACAACAATCTTCATTGTCATCATCATCATCATCATTCTCGGTCATCGCACGATTAGTGCATAGGCGCCCAATTTCTTTAGTTTTCTTTAACTTCGTTAAAGCCCGACCGACGTTATGCTTGATTGATGTTGCTGATATGTAGCGCCTCTCTCTTTATTTCGACGCGCTGTCAACGACGTCTTGCCCCGACCGTCGTCATCCCGCGTCGTGTTGGCCGCCTGGTGGCTGGCCATGCTCGTGTTCTCCAACATGTTCACCGGCCAGATGAAGGCAGGCCTCATGGTGCACCACAAGAGCGGACACCGGATCGACTCGGCCGCGGAGTTGGCCGCCCGCAAAGACGTCCGCGTCTGCATGCTTCGCGGTTCGGCTTATCCGCTGCTGCTTTCAGTGAGTGGAGAAAGGTAATGATGACATCACAGGGTGACAGCATTGCTGACGTCTTGCTACGCTGTTGCCATGGACCTTTCACTGAGATGTCGTCCCACATGCATGAAATTGAGGATTGCGGGATCCTCGACCGTCTCTTACTATAGCTCTTTTTCTTTTCGTCGTTCGAGTTGATGTCGCGGCCACCTGATGTCCTGTCAGGTCTCGCAAAACTTCGCGATTCCTCGACTCGCCGACACATCCAAGGCTAGATTAAAATATTGCGCTACACCTAATGGGACCAAAGAAGTAAGGGAAGACATACGTCACGAAGTGGACACTGCAAGCGCAACCAGTATTTTAATCATGGAAAACCAACTAGCCCAATACCAGGGAACGTATGTGGGATGTTATTAGAAGTCACTCCAATGTAAATGTTAAGAGAGAATAGTGGATGAAAAGCTAACTTTCCACCGGCAAGATCTGAACCAGCGAAGAACCTGCGACGCATCAGAATTCGCACCATGTAACGCGTCTGATGCTCTACCACTAAGCTACGGTGGCAGTCATCCCCCGTCCACTTTATAGGGCATATATGTGCATTCGAACGTGGAAATGTCATTCAGCGCCAGCTGTCGCGACTAGGGCGATAGTGGAAAACTCTTTCTGGCCTGTTTGGCGTCACGTAGAACGTGATCTTAATACGAGATGACAGCTGACCATTATTTCCTCGCATACCAGATCAAGGCATGAAGTCTGCCAGAACGAGAGCAGGCGCTGACTGACGCCCCCCCCCATTTAGATGCACATTTATACCCTATAAAGTGGACGGGGCGATGACCGCATCTCAGTGGTAGAACATTTGACATGCTATTCAAAGGTCGCAGGTTTGGATCCTGCCAGTGGAAAGTCGTACTTTCGTCCACTTTTCTTTCTTCACATTTACATTACCATTCTTTAATGCTAATAACACCCTCTATACTTTCCCAATAGCAACTATTTTAATCATGCAAAGCCAACAAGCCAATTGGCTCCCTTTGCTATAACACACAAAGCATTTGTCCTCAAAAATTCACGGCGTGCGAACGGCATCAAACGCAGCTGTCGCCGAACATGCACGACAAGCAGGTGTACCGCAAGCTGAAGCGCGGTTCACTGGTCCCGTACCACCGTCTGTGGTCGGACCACGTTCTCGACCAGGTAGTGGCCGGCAAGGCGGTCATCATCGGCGACCACACCACGCTGTTGTACCACGCGCCCGAGGTGTGCCATCGGTACTCGCACCACGAGTTCTATATGGGCAAGGAACGCCTCTTCTCGCACCCGCTGGTCATCTACTACAGCCGGCAAAACGTGTGATTCATCATGAACGCCTGGGAACGACGTTGAGAGAGAAATAACATTTATTAAACAAAAGAAGTGGTTCATCGTGGGTGAGGCACTTCTTACCATTCAATACAGCCATCTCGCATCTTTTCATCGCGTATTCATCATATACAAGAGCGCGGCCATTCTAAGGACCGCTCTTTCGGGTATGCGCCACCGGTGGCTACATACACCACCGGTGCATGGACGGATCCACACCCTAAGGAGGAGATAATTTCGCGATCGTTGTTTATACCTTCAGAGGCTGTTTAATGGTCCTTTAAAACTCGCAAGGTCCGAGCATGCGCAGATACGTGGAGTGACTTCACACATGTTATCAGGAAAGCTGCATATTAAAAAAGTATAACCCAGATCCATGATAGCACATTTGATGTGTCACCGACACAGGCTGACCCACTTTTCTCCTATGATAAACCCTTCTAAAAGTTCCCTCGTCGTCTGACACCTACTCTCGCCAAGCAATTCAACGCGCACCTCCCTTCCTTTATTATACTTTCTGTTGTTGCGTATGATCGAAACTTTCGCTATTTTTTTCAGCCAATAAATATGCTGTGAATTGCCTTTAAATGTTTGCTATTTACGCTAGCTTTACAATTTTGAGCCTTTTGAGCCATGTATTCGTTACAGCCGCTATCGCGGGCGGCTTTCGCGTTTTCTATTTTGTTATACAGCGAATAAATTTAAACTCGCACTGCGTTCGTTATAAGTGACATTTGTTATATGAGTGTTCGTTGTAACGAGGTTGAAGTGTATTTAGCGTTGTGATCCCTTGCCACCAGTGACCGGAAAACTGAATTATTTGACCGATGAACTCTAATAATGAGGTTTGAGTGAAAATTGAACTTCAGGCTCGAAGCCAATTAGTGAATTCGTTGATTGGACAAGTATCACATATTATAATAAAAATGAGAATATTTGCCATCATCCAACTAACCTGCACAATATATTGCTAATTGAAACAAGGACTCTTCAGATGCCAATTTTTTATTTTAAAGGAAATGGAAACAACTTTGATTAGTAGCGGGATTTTCCTTTCGGTATAATGCAACTGATGACTTGTAAGATATGATACGTTTTAAAATTTACTATACTTAATGTATATAAGCCAGCATGACAAGCTCCTAAATGTAAATGAAGAACGATGAATCGATGGGAGTGTAATGTGTACTTTTAACATTTAAGTGAGGCATTGCGGCAGGACGGATTTTTTTAGGTTATTTCACAGTTTATCACTCCTCCACTGCAGCAAAATCACACTCATAGGGGCCTAAGGGTGGTCTACTATACACCTATTCGTTCATATAAAATACATCGAAATTTCCACCAATATGAATCAAATCGAATACCGTGATATTCGTTCGAATGTCTGAAACACTGAAATATTTGCAAACGCATAATAATAATGGCATTCGTCTAAAGACCTTCCTAACGTGACCGACCGCAACCATTATCCTCTACAGACGTACCCGCCTGACCGAGGCAGGGGTGGTGCTCAAGTGGCACGGCGATACGGTGGTTTCCTCGAGAGGCGACTTCTCCCGTTGTCCGGGCGTCGACGTGGGCGAACAGGACACGCTGCACTTCGACCACCTCCACTCGGTCTTTTTGCTCCTGCTGATCGGCCACGGCTTGGCCCAGGCAGCCCTTGTCAGCGCCGCCGCCTTCGTCAGCCGGTGCGGACGGCGCAACGACGGGAGTGTCGCGAGTCGCGTCGAAAAGGCGCTAACGCCACCGCTACATCCATTGTGAAGGCGCTGCTGTCAGCTGGGGGTGCGTCTGCGCCATTCATTCATTCATTCATTGTTTATTCAGACAAAAACAATGATTGCCTAAGTTGAAGGGACTAAAGGCTGATTACCTCTGCCTGACTAAGGTCCCTCCACCCATACATTTGCTCAGGTGAAGTGGAACAAAGGATACAAATTTCATTCTGCTTTTGAATGAGGGGACGCAAAATTCAAATTCAACAAGTATAACAGATGTCGACACATACGTTTTAAAATAACATTACAGTCATCACCAATTTCACCATTCCGTCTGTGTGATCGTTGCAGACACCGTGGTTGCGCCGTAAAGCTGTACACACACGACGGACGAAATGAAACAAGTGTTTACTTTTTCAGATAAACAAATGCAGAAAGATAAGGAGGAGAGCAGGACGGCACAGAACAAGCGAGAAAAAAAAACAAGAAAAAAACGATCATTTCACAAAGGCATCTTTCACCGACGCCAAGCCATCTATTTACTCACATATTTATCTTGCTGCAGAGATCATATAGCAACATGTAACCTCAGCAAGATGAACGCTACCGCTGTAAGAGGCCGTGCACTGGCCTAGATAGGGGGAGAGGTAGCGGAGTGTTCAAGTTTTCTCGAGTTTGACAATTTTTTCAACGATTCTACGTAAGACGTATGGTAGCCGCCAGTTTAGGACGCTAAACGAATGGCCTATTTTTGCATATCGCAACGCCAGTGGATAACGTCCGGAAACGCACCATGCACCAAATCAATCGTTAAAACGCCTATACTAAACCCTCATTATGAAGAATTTGCATCTGACGCAATATATTTTCGTTATATCCGAAAATTTGTAGTCAACGTATATCCACTCCACAGTATTTATGCACCGACTATTATTCATTTACTTCTTTATAACCAATAACGTTTTATATCCATGTTATTTCAATGAGCAGATCGCGTCCGTCTCCATCCCGATCGGGCCTGATCACGATCAAAACTGCCCGTGTGATGCCGGTGTTAGTCATAGACGGCTTATATTCGAAAACTCGTTGCAATGTTATGTTAATTTCACTGTATGTCAAGACTCCATAATATTTTACTTTTTATAACCAATAATGTCTTATATCCGAGATATGTCGATAATCAGATCGCGTTGGTTTCGATCCCGATTGGGCCTGATCGCGATCGAATGTGCCAGTGTGAAGCCGGTATTACAAAGACTGCTTCAGGAGGACGAACCAGTTTATTTGTAGCAAGAGAGAGAGAGAAACAACTTTTATTGAAACGGCAAGTGTTAGAGGAGTTGACTCCCCTCCCTTAGATGGCAGCTAGGAGTCCTTGGGCCCTAGCGGCATCTTCGGCTTGCCTGATGACCTGTAGTTGGTCCTCGATGCTTGAGCTTAGCAGCGCGGTCTCCCACTGCTCCGTATTCATGTATGTGTTTGGCCCCTTCACGATGTTGGGGCAAGCCCAGATAATGTGTTTGAGGTCCGCCCGCTGATTGCAGTGTTTACATCTGTCTGAGTAGAGGTCCGGGTAACAATGATTATAAGCGATTGGGTTTGGGAACGTGTTTGTTTGTAATAGGCGCCACGCTGTCGCCTGCTGCTTATTTAATGAGGAGTGTGGTGGCGGGTAATGCTGCCTCCCTAATCTGTAGTGCTTGGTAATTTCGTTGTAACTGAACATGCGGTCTCTCTCCGCACGCGGGCTCCGCGTCATTCCTGCCCCTGCTCGGCTCGCTAACTCTCGAGCTAGGGTGTGTGCGGTTTCATTGCCCGGGAGGGAGGAGTGGGCGGGCGTCCATATAAAATAAACGTCGCGCTCTCCGCGAAAGTTATTTAAGATTCTTAACGCCTCTTTCGAGACCCTTCCGTTAGCGAAGTTATGAATCGCGGTTTTAGAATCACTGATTACGACGCTGGCCCTTGTGGACGCAAGCGTCAGCGCTATGGCCGTTTCTTCAGCGATTTCCGAATTTCCTGTTTTAATGGTGCCGCTAGCAAGCAGGTGGCCCGCTTGATTTGAAGCGACTATTGCCATGTGTCGACCGTCTGTATATTCGGCTGCATCTACATATACCACGTCCGCGTCATGTTGAAACTTCTTGTGCAGTGCTCTCGCTCTTGCATTCCTCCGCTCCCGGTGATGTTCGGGGTGCATGTTTCTGGGTAACGGAGGTATTATGATGCGCTCTCTGGTTTCTTTTGGGATATCGTATTTATTGCCGCTTTGGCCAGCGTACGTTATTGCAAGTTTGTGCAGGATGTGTCTTCCCGTGTTGCTTTGCGCGAGTCGTTCATATTGCGCTATCATATGAGCCTCAATAAGTTCGTCTAGCGTGTTATGCATTCCTAACGCTTCGAACTTTTCGTTAGACGTGGTGATCGGTAATCCGAGGGCTTGCTTATATGCTTTTTTAATTATGCATTCTATCTTTTGTTTTTCCGCCACTTGCAACTTGAGGTATGGGGTCACATACACTATGCGGCTGACGACGAAGGCTTGGATGAGCTGCACTAAGTTGTGTTCTTTCACGCCGTAGTTTTTGTTGGCGATTCTTCGAATCATTCGAATGGTTTGTTGGGTGTTGTTATCCAGGAGCTTTATTGCTTCCCCGTTATGTCCGTTCTCGGATATTCGGAGTCCCAGAACTCTTATGTGTTGTACCTGAGGTATTGGGTAACCTCCTGCTAAGATTGTGATGTTGTGTCGTTCGTGAATGCGCTTGCGACCTCTGCTTGTAGGTCTGTAGAGTAATAACTCCGATTTTTGAGGAGAGCATTTTAGGCCATTGTTCTCCACGTATCGCTCTACCGTATTTACTGCTTGTTGTAAAATCTCTTCTATGTGACCGTCGCTCCCGCCCGTCACCCATAGGGTGATGTCATCCGCATAGATACTGTGCTGAAGCCCTTCGACGCGTTCCAGCTCTGAGGGTAAACCAAGCATCGCCACGTTGAATAGGAAAGGGGAAAGCACCGAACCTTGTGGTGTTCCCTTGTTGCCTAGAACGAATTCTTCGGATTCCGCTTCCCTGGCTATGATTGTAGCTTTACGGTTGGTGAGAAAATCTTTTATGTAATCGTACACTCTCCGACCTACGTGTAGGTTTTGCAAGTTGCGCAATATGGCCTTGTGGGTGACGTTATCAAATGCCTTCTGCAGGTCAAGGCCCAGAATGGCTTTTGTATCCAGGGTGTGCGTTTCGGCGTCTATGATTTCATTCTTTAGCTGCAACATGACGTCTTGCGTCGAGAGTCTTGGTCGAAAGCCGATCATGGTGTGTGGGTATAGCTCGTTGTCGTCCATGTATCTGACGAGACGCGTTAAAATTACTTTTTCCATGAGCTTTCCAATGCAGGACGTCAATGAAATGGGCCTGAGATTTCCGATGAGCGGCTTTTTGCCCGGCTTGGGTATTAATATGATTTTGGCGGTTTTCCATTGATGGGGTATGGCGCCCTTCTCCGAGCATTCGTTTATGTACTTTGTGAGAGCAGTGACGGATTCGTCATCTAAGTTGCGAAGTGTTTTATTTGTTATACCGTCGGGACCCGGGGCGGACTTGGGATTGAGTCGTCCGAGTTCGTATCGAATCTCTGCCTCTGTGATGGAGGCGTCGAGGTCGACGTTATCCTTCCCTTCGTACTCTGGGAGTCGTGCCTTTGTGGCATCTCCTACGTATGTCTGGCGTAGCTCGCGTAAGAGCTCTGCTTCTGTACCTGCGTAGCTGTGTAGTATCCGTTGCAGGTTTTGTCTTTGTGTTGTTTTCGTGCCTTCTGGATCAAGGAGGCCTCGGAGAATGTTCCAAGTTTTGGACATTCCGAACTGCCTTTTCATTAAAGTGCACATGCCTGCCCACTGCTGCTGGGACAGCCTATTTGCGTAGTCTTCTATGTCTCTGTCGAGCGCGACGATTCTCTTTCTTAGACGCCGGTTGTGCTTTTGACCTTTCCAGCGCTCTTGCAGGCTGCGTTTTGCCTCCCACATGTGTAAGAGCTTGCTGTCCATTTCTTCCATTCCTGCCTCTTCGGGAACATGTTTGGTGGCTTTCTGCACGCTACGCTGGAGTGTGTCTGTCCACTTCTGTATATCTTCGATGGTCTCTGTAGCATCGTCCTCTCTTATTTTACGAAAGGTGTCCCACTCGGTTAACATTATTTTTCTACCTTTCTTTTTACGCGGACCTGCTTGTAGAATTGTGCATACAATGTAGTGATCGCTGCCTAGATTTACGTTAGTGTTGGTCCAATGAGGGTTGGATATATTCTTTATGAATGTAAGGTCCGGCGTGGTGTCTCTACTGACGCTGTTCCCCATTCTGGTAGGGTCTTGTGGGTTAGTTATTAGCGTGAGCTCCTCGTGCTGCGCGTCGTTCCACAGGTTGCGGCCTTTAACGTTTTCGATGGTGTAACCCCAGGCGGCGTGTGGTGCGTTAAAGTCGCCCACGACGATCAGTGCTTGTCTGCCCGCTACGTTTAGCACTTTGCGGAAAAGCGAGCCAAACTTTACCTTTTGTCGTGGTGGACTGTACACGTTCAGCACAAACAAGCTTCCCTCCTTTTTTCGAGACGGGAGAATTTCTAGTAGGACGTGGTCTATGTTGCGTACGCCAGTATCGTGTTCTACAGCCGTTATATTACGATGTATCAGTGTGGTTACTGTTGCTTTTTCAGCTAAAGTGCTATATGATTTGTATCCTGATAATTTTGCGGTCCCCCCAGTTTCCTGGAGGGCGATTACATCTGGTGCTTGCTTGGTTTTTACGAATTGCTGCAGGTTACCCCGCTTACGACGAAACCCACGACAATTCCACTGCCAAATCGTGTATTCATTAGGCGGCGCCATGTTGGCTACTCGAGTTTTCTATGCAGCTGTTCTCAGCCGCAGGTGGTCTACTGTACGGCTTGCTCTTGACCAGTCTCGCTCCTGCGGGTCGGTCGTCTTTCGAGACGTTTTCCAGCTGCCCTACCCTACCCTCGAGGGCGTCGAACCTCTGAGACATTTCAACTCGCATCTGCGTTATCTGCTGTTGTAGGTCCGCGCGCATCTGCATGAATTGCTGCTGTAAACCTACGAACATTTCCTGAAACATGCCTTTTACTTCTCCGAGTGTAGAGTCGCTTTGCTCATCGGTGTTTTCCTTTGCCCTTCGTTTATGCGGTGGCGATTCTCCACTCATCGACACGGGAACGGGCGTCGCCGGAGCTCGAAGAGGTGTCGACGCCCTAATGAGTGTTGGCGTGGTATGGGTCATCTCTGAGTGTTTTGGGTTCTTAAGCTTAGCGTTTTCTACTTTAAGCATTTTTACCTCTTCCCTTAGCGTCGCGTTTTCTCGCGTTATTTGCTCTAACAACTGTCTGATCTGTGTTATTTCCTGTTCTAAGGCGGACCCCGCGCGTGTAGGTGTAACAGCAGTGCCAGAAACCGCGTCTGCAAAGCTCACCTGTGCCTGAGTTTCTACCGCTCCTCGGCTGGATTGCAATCTTGACGTTGCCCTGGATCTCGATCGGGTTCTCGAACGGGTTCTGGACCGGGTCCTCGACCTTGGTCTGCGACCGGGCTGCTCCCGACTGTCCCCCTCGTATGGTCCCGGGGGTGAGCCTTCTGTGCGATGGCCTTCTGATCCCTGGGTGTTCTCGCTCGTTGCTTTGCCAGCTCGTTTGTTGTAGTCGTTGATGCCGTATGGTGTTTCGGCCTCCGCTTCTTCTCTTCTTCGTCGCTCCCAGCGTCTTCGCCGGACCAAATACGGCATCTTGTACTTTGCCTTGCAGCGTCTGTCTCCCGTAAAGTGAGCTTGCCCGCATAGCTGACATCTTGCTTCACACTGGTGTTCTTGCGGCGGGTTGGCCACGCCGCATCCTCTGCATATTTTTTCGTCTGGGTTGGGGCAAACGTCCGCCCTGTGTCCCAGCCTCCCACATTCGTAGCAAATGTCAATGTGTTTTCTGTATAGCGAGCACCGGACGATGAGCGCTCCGTATTTCACGTATCTCGGCACGTGAAGTCCGTCGAAGAGCACGATTACATTGTCTGTGTTGCCCATCCTCTTCGCGTGTAATATGCTTGGGTTTCTTGCTGTCACTAGGTTGTCTATAATATCTTCGGAACTTTCCTCTTGGGATATCCCTCTTATGAGTCCCTTAGATGTGTTTTCCGGCGCTGCTCTGTAGGCGCTGGCTTCGTGTTCTTGCTCTCCCACTCGGACCTTCGTGATGGCTCCGTACCGCCTGGCTCGCTCTTCGGACGGCGTGCTGACGACCACGATATTCTGCTTGTAGTTTATGCATATACTGTCTTCTTCTGCTGCTTCGCGACCGACGCCAGCGGCGTTTCTCAGGCAGCAGTATATGCGTGCCTGCCTGTGCTCCGAAACGCTGAGTCCTCCTCGTGGTCGCACGATCACTTTGTAGTCTTCTGCCGGTAGACGAGGAAGTCTGCTTGCCTTAGCAATTTGTCGTATGGTTCGTTCACCTTTCCACTTGCTGTCCCCAGGCGCGCCCGTCGGCGCAGCAGCGTCTCTTAGCATGGTTCTCTTCGGGCCTGAAATCCCTCCAGATGTTTTCGTGATGTTTCTTCTGCGGACTTCGCACCATCCGGCGTCGTTGGTAAAGTCCTCCGGTTGCATATCTTCTCCTTCCACTCTTACAACCTCCATCGTGGTGCTAGACGCGCTGTCGAGGCGTTCCGGGGTCGCCCCAGGCGTCCTCGTCGACGCGTTGGACCTAGCTCTCCCCGCCGCTGCGGCGGCAGACGCAATGTTTGATCTTCGTGGCGACTCAGAATTATCGGTGTCAGTGCCGAAAAAGCGGGCCCACCTTGCAATAGTTGGTATCCAGGTGTTCGGCTGAACTTCCTCCGTCGATTGGCGTAGAGACTTTAGCCAAGTTTTGCAATTGTTTAACAAAAATCATTTGAAAACTGCGGAGCCTACACAACGTGCGTCCGCACTCTGCGACTCCTAGCGTCCCTCCTCCTTTGTAGCAAGAAAAACGTGATTAGCCCGCCGTTCTCGCAGGACCGCTACAACCAAGGTGATGTGGACAAGTGACAGACTGCCTCGAAGAACGCTCGAAGGTCTGACTTGCTGTGAGAGAAATGAAAAAGGAAAGCAGAGAATGAGGAGGAAACGTTCGATTCACGTCGGTGAAGGCGCCGATTTCTCCTCCTGACGCCTGAGCCAGTCTATGGCAGCGGCGATCTTGAGGCCCGGCGCGAGGCCAACCTTCATTCTTAAGGTGAGGTGGTGTTTGGGCAGTCGCAGCAAAGCCTTGCCGTCAATCTGGTGCCTGCGGAATGTTTCGGAGCAGCGGGTGCACCCCGGAAATAGGGCGATGTACGAGGCGACATCGTCCACCGTCATCTGCGAATGCAACTTCGGGAATGCAACTGGAACAGGTAGTGGCATTACCTGTGGTACAGGTGGTACCAGTACGGCGACTGCAGCCGCGACGGACGCAACCGCGTCGGGTTGAACTGGTGCAGCAAGGTTAGACGCCTGGTCAAGTGCGTTGGCCGTCGGGTTCTGCGAATGGTCCTGTCCCGGAAGGAAGGTTGTAGACACGACTCGGTACAGGTCCGGCACCGTAGAAACAGATACTGGCCTGAACACATCCACCAGTTGGAAAGGTTCGGAGAAACCAGGCAACGGCGCAGTAGCTAGGATGCACGACTGGAAGTGTCTGCGTTGCTTCGTTAACATAACGCTGGGCGAGCTGTTGATCACGGTCAGTTCGTTGGTGATGAGAACCTGTGGTTGAGGCCCACCAAGAAGCGTTTTGGTTTGAAGGAACGTACCCTGGTGGCTCGTAGGTAACAAGTACGTGTCGTTGGGCGCTAATGAGTTTGCCATCGCAACACCGCTCACAGGAGTAGCGTCACCATTGAGAGAAGCCATAGGCACCGTTCAGTCGAGTTTACCAGTCTGACTGCAGCGCCAGATTACATAGCCTAGCACGATGATAAAGCAGCCTTGAGATGGCGTCAGTGAAAATACGACGCGACGCGCAAGTCTCCCGCCCTGCATCTGTCGGCGGATTGTGGACGGAATACAGAGAGACGCGAGCACGCGTATATTTTCTGCGTGCTCTTAACGGTTATGTCAAAGACTCTGAGTCGGGTCAGTGTGTGGTGCCTATAGAGGTAACCACGGTAAGCGAAGATACTTATCGCATATTGTCACGTTTCTTAAGACAAACTTGGTTTAATGGGTTCGTTGAGTCGACTAGCCAAGCAGCAGCTCAGATAGATCGTCTTTGCCTTCTTTCACTCCTGGATCTCACCCAAACATATCATGTGGCGATAGTCCCCCCTTTGAAAGCATCGACTCGATGCTCGTAAAGAAAAAAAATGAAGGCATACACACGCAAATATAGAGAACCAAAAGAGGGAGAGTGCCAGTACTCACAGCGCAAATCAGGAAATTTCGCCAATGCTTGCGCCAAGCGCGAAAAAAGGCATAAAAACACAGGAGAACATGAACAGCAGCCGCAGCGCAATGTCACGGCATGTCGCAACACGTGAACCACAAGGACTACTGTGTGAAGTAGGGCTTCAGCCTAACGAAATGCACGGTTTCGGGCCGAAGCTGTCGACGAGAAGACGCTGCTCCGTCCGGAAATACCTCGTAGGTAAGATCTGTGACACGTCTAAGAACCTTGTACGGTCTAAAATAACGGCTTGGGAGTCTTTCGGATAAGCGTGGTCACCGGACAGGGATCCACACCCATACTCGGTCCCAGGGTGGTAGGTGACGTTTCGATGGCGGAGGTTGTAACGTCGTGCATCTGCATCTTGTTGGTGACTAGTGTTTATGCGAGCTAGCTGACGAGCTTCTTCAGCGTAATGAGTGTATTGCTCAGCATCTGAAGCGAGTTCATTGCTTTGGTCACACGGAAGCATAGCATCGAGCATGGTTCGCACGTTGCGTCCGTAAACAAGTCGGAAAGGCGGAAATCGCGTTGTTTCTTGCATTGCCGTATTGTATGCAGACGTGATGTATGGAAGAATCTCGTCCCAGGTTTTGTGTCGTACGTCCAGGAACAATTGACAGCATGTCCGCTATGGTCTTGTTAAGCCTCTCTATCAGTCCATTCGATTGCGGGTGATAAGCCGTCGTTTTTTGATGACTTGTGCAGCTCAATTTAAAAATGTCCTCCATCAATCGTGCTGTAAATGACGTCCCTCTGTCCGTAATCACGCATGACGGGGCACCATGCCGTAGGACGATTTGGTGGACGAAGAACTGTGCAACTTGAGAGGATGTGCGACGAGATAACGCTTTTGTTTCAGTATAGCGAGTAAGATAATCTGTCGCAACTATAATCCATTTGTTCCCAGAGGACGACAGAGAGAAGGGTCCGAGAAGGTCCATTGCCACGAGGTCAAATGGTGTCCGTGGTGGTGCGATCGGCTGGAGCAGGCCCGCGGGTCTCACAGGCGGAGTCTTTTAACGCTGGCACTCACGGCAGTCTTTCACATATCAATGTACACTAGTTGATATTCGTGGCTAGTAATACTGTTGGCGTACTCTGGCGAGAGTTCACGAATAGCCCAAATGTCCTGACGTAGGCTCATCGTGGCACGCAAGGAGGATCTCATCACACATGTCGGTTGGAACAAGCAGTAGGAAGGCTTTGTCGCTACCACGGGCATTTTTCTTGTAAAGAATGCCTCTTCTTAGACAAAAAGAGGACAGTTCGCGAGCAATGTGTTGAGAGACCTGAGAGTTCCGGCCTTCCAGGGAATCAATAGCTGGGCGTAATTCGTCGTCTGCCTGCTGTTTTGACATAAATTCGGAATCGCTGACTGCGCCGAGAAATGCATCTTCATGCTCGGAGCCCCAGACAGCGCGCCTCACAGGTGCTCGAGAAAGCGCATTGGCATCTTCGTGTTTGCGCCCTGACCTGTACACAATCGTAATATCAAACTCCTGCAATCGCAAACTCCACCGAGCGAGACGGCCGGATGGATCTCCGAGATTTGCCAGCCAGCAGAGCGAGTGGGGGTCAGTCACCACTTTGAAGGGACGACCGTAGAGATAAAGCCGAACTTTGGTCGTCGCCCACACGACGGCGAGGCATTCTTTTTCTGATGTAGAATAGTTGGTCTCGGCTCGAGAAAGAGTACGACTGGCGTAAGCTATTACATGTGCAACACCACCGTGTCGTTGCACAAGGACAGCGCCAAGTCCAACCTTGCTGGCATCTGTATGTATTTCTGTAGCAGCGTCCTCATCAAAATGGTCAAGAACAGGGACTGTTAGCATTCTCTGCCGTAGCTCTGTGAATGCTGCATCTTGTTCTGCGCTCCAAGTAAAAGGCACGTCATCTCGGGTGAGTCGCGTAAGAGGTTCAGCTATCTTCGAGAAGTTGGCGATAAATCGGCGATAATACGCGCACAAGCCAAGGAAACGGCGTACTGCTCTTTTATCTGATGGAACAGGGAAGGCGGCGACAGCAGCAGTTTTGTCTGGTTCAGGTCGCACTCCATCCGCACTAATGACATGTCCGAGAAATTTCAGCTCTTCATAGCCGCAATGGCATTTTTGGGGTTTCAGCGTGAGTTTAGCTGTGCGAATGGCTTCCAGAACCTTTCTCAGACACTTGAAATGTTCTTCAAAGCTCTCAAAAAAGATGACCACGTCATCGAGGTAGACAAAGCAGCTTTGCCACTTCAAGCCAGCGAGAACTGTGTCCATCATCCTCTGAAAAGTGGCTGAGGCAGAACAGAGGCCGAAGGGAAGAACTCGGTATTCTTAAAGTCCGTCTGGAGTCACAAACGCGGTTTGTTCTCGGTCTCGCTCATCCACTTCAATTGGCCAGTAGCCAGTCTTTAGATCGATGGACGAAAAATACTTCGCGCGTCGTAATCTGTCGAGAGATTCGTCGACCCGTGGAGGCGGGTAAACGTCTTTTTTCGTGACGCTATTAAGGTTCCTGTAGTCAATACAAAATCGTAGCGTTCCGTCTTTTTTATTCACTAGAACGACTGGCGAGGACCATGGGCTGCTGGATGGTTGAATAATCCCGTCATCGAGCATATCTTTTACTTGTGTCTGAATAGCCGCATGTTCTTTGGAAGAAACGCGATAAGGCTGCTGCCGGATGGGTCGGACGTCATCGTCGGTAATAATTTGATGCTTAGCGAGGTGTGTTTGACGGACTTTAGAAGAAGAGGCGAAGCAAGACCGAAACTCTCTTAAAAGGTCATGAAGTGCAGCCTTTCTCTTGTCTGACAGCGTCGAATTAATGTCAATCAGGGTCTAGAAATTCCTCATCCTCATCCGTTTCCTCGGACGCGAAGCACTCCGTGACGTAGGCAACAGGGTCTCCATAGGCTACGGTGGTTCCGCGGAAAAGATGCCGGTGCTCGTAGTTGAAGTTCGTAACTAGTATTTGCGACTGTCCATTACGGACACGCACAACACTTCGGGTGGCAAATACACCTTGGAGTAGCAGAAGTGATAGGTTGCTTTCAGCCAACACGTCACCGCCTTGGAGGTATTCACAAGTGACTTCGATGGGAACAGTCGCTCGAGGCGGCAGCGTCATATTGTCATCAACAACACGCAGCGCAGGTCTACGGCAGTTATCAGCGTCTGGATCTGTTGCGCCTTGAGTCGAGAAGGTCACGATGCGCTCACGAAGATTTATGATGGCACCGTATTCCCGAAGGAAGTGCATGCCGATAATCAGCTGACGTGAACAGTCGCACAGAACGAGGCAGCTGAGCACAAACGTTGACGCACGAATTTTCACTCTTGCCGTACAGCGACCCAGCGGTGTTACAACGTGTCCTCCAGGAGTTCAAATTCGCGTTCCATTCCACGGCGTAATCACTTTCCTGAGATCTTTTGCTAGCCTCCCACTGATAATCGAATAGTCTGCACCAGTGTCTATCAATGCATTGACCTGAAAACCGTCAATAAGCAAAGGTATGTCAAGTGGCACGCGGTCACTGGGTTTAGATGTGGATTTCGGTGTTTCTTCGGTACTGCGATTATTCTCTGATGAAATGTCTTCCGTGTTGCGTGCAAGCGTCGATGGGAGGTCTTCCGCACTTTCAGTCCCAGCGACCTTGCCCCCGAAGGCCGCTGCCTTCAGTCTTCCCGACGAGGGCTCCGAGAGCGTTCCCGTGCCGTCACCTCGAAACGTGACCCAGTGGCTGCGGGTCTCCTCGGAGACGGTGAAAGCGATTGCCGTCGTGTAAAGGGTGCACGCTGTTGCGCGAGATACTCATCGATATCCCTCGGCCTTTGGCCAATTTGTGGACGAGGTGAATTGAAGGAAAATCCACGCAGGCCAAGTTGACGGTATGGGCATTCGCGGTGAATGTGACCAGCCTCACCGCAATGATAGCAGAGGGGTCATCTGTCCAGCGTACGCCAGAGATCAGACATGTGCGTCGGTGCACGGCGACCATCGATGTCCAAACCAGCGTGCGCTGACTGAATCGCGACTGACGGCATCATTGTCTGGATCGGGACGTATGGCAATGTCTGGATCGAGACGTGTGGCAATGTCTGAATCGGAACGTGCGGCACTGTCTGGATCGGGACTTGCGGCACTGTTTGGGTTGGGACTCTTTGACCAGAAAGAGGCGTGGCAGATCGCAAGGCTTCCGCGTACGTACGACGGCGACTGTCAGTAGACACAGAAGCCGTTTCCGGATGAACCGTCATCGGCGGAAAATATTGGGCGTGCAACACCTGCTGGACCTCGTCACGGATGCCACTGGTGATAGAACCAACATCGATCTGCCTTGTCCCGTACATCTCTTCTATTTCTTCCCGAACGACAGATCGGATAATCTCGCCAATCCATTCAGGGCTCTTGCTCCCAGGGGTGGCGAAAATTTCGGGAGTTGAGGCAGCATTCCCTTGACGGTGTCAAACAGGGCAGAACGTTGGTGCAGTACTTGCTCCATTGTTGCCGCTTAAGTAAGGAACTCAGCAACACTCTTGCGGGGAATACGCACCAAACCAGCGAAAAGTTGTTCCTTCACACCACGCATGAGGGGGCGCAACTTATTTTCTTCTGCCATAGCAGGATCCGCTTGCTTAAAAAGCCGTGTCATGTTCTCGACGTACATAGAGACGGTCTCGTTTGGCATCTTGATGCGTGGTTGTAGTGCACGCTCCGCCCGTTCACGGTGGTCGGGGCTCCTGTAGGTCTCCAGAAGGTGACGCTGGAACTCGCGCCAAGAAGTCAGAACTTCATCCCTGTTCAAAAACCACGTCTTGGCACCGTTCTTTAGGCAAGTGTACACGTTCCGGAGCTTCGCGGCATCATCCCAGTAATTTATCGCTGCGACACGTTCAAACTCACTCAGCCAGTCGTCAACATCTTCATGCTCCGTGAAAGGGGCTAGGCATGAGTGGGTTCTGGACGGTGCAGTAGATCGCCGTGGAAGGTGTCGGAGCTTGCACGGGATCTTGTGTAGAAGTCATAGTCGTATCGTCAGTGGTTGGTGTCTCAGGTGGTAGGCGTCGTTGGCGGCGCCTTACTCTGTGAACAGAAGTGTCCACGGGTGCAGGGCTTGTGTTCCGGCTGCTGGGTGGGGTCTTGGGCATCGGATGGATCGTGAGACGTTATACCCAGCAACTCCACCAGTCTTGTCACGTTTCTTAAGAAACAATTTGGCAGCATATCCACGAAGTGAATGATGGAGAGTGGGGCAAAGCATTCGTCCGTCCATTCGTTCTTGCTTCTTCCGTCTGTGCGACCGTCCATGCGTCCATCCGCCCGTCCGTGCGTGCATACGTTCCTGCGTTCGTCCATGCATCCACCCCTGCGTCCGTTCATGCGTCCATTCGTGCATCTGTCTGTGTGTCCGTTCGTCCATCTATTCAACACTCCAAGTACCACCATCTCGCATCTTTTCATCATACATTCCCTATATAGAAACACCGCCATCCAGCGGACATTCCAAGGACTAAACGAGAGGTGGCACACGCACACTTTTTAACAGCTTGCGCTTCGGGTCTACTTCCCACCTTTAACCACCTCGAGTTCAAGGTATATATTAGTTCACTGTATTCATAACACTGCGTCCCAACACTCTCTAAACCTTTCTAAAACCAAGGAGGTTACGCCCAGCGAGTATAACGTAGCAACCTTTCCTTTTCCTGGCAGAGAGAGCTTAATGTACATGCCAATCGCTGCATGGGAAATGAGAGACAGGAGAATTCGGCTTTTAATTTCTTACGGCTTGCACTTCGTACCTACTTCCCACCTTTAACTACCTCGAGTTCATTCATAGTATATACTAGTTCATTGTATTCATGGCACTGCGGCTCAACGCTCGCTAAACCTTTCTAAAACTAAGGTGGGTACACCCAGCGGGTATAACGTAGCCACCCTTTCCCTTCATATAGTGCTCAATGTACATGCAATGGCTGCTAATGGGGATCGCAGCGTGCATGTTAACTAAAAGCCGAATGCTCCTGTCTCTCACACCCCATTATCAGCTATTGGCATGTACATTGAGCACTATTTTTTGTTGTTCAACAACGCACAAGAGGAATCTCTCACCGGCATCACCTTGGAGGTCAAAATGTTTGCAGGCCAAAGCGTAAGACTGGATACATACTACGACGGGACGCGGGACGAACGGGTGCCGCTATAAGGAGCTTCGCCCCTAAAGCTTGGTTTATAGGTTCGTTGAGTCGACTAGCCAAGCAGCAGCTCAGATAGATCGTCTTTGTCTTCTTTCACTCCTGGATCTCACGAAAGCACATCATGTGGCAATATTCACGAATTGTGGCCCAAAGCAGTCGCGGAGCAGTCGCGGAGCAGTCTAGAATTTTCCCAAAACTAAAAAGGGGCAGAACGCCCCAGTTCTGTGGAGGGGCAAATGGAATATCAGCCGTTGCACGTCGTCTGCTGATCGTCTGCTACGCGCATGGCACGCAACAAATGCTGGTGTTGTTTCGTCGCTCCGCCAATTTTAGGGGCGAAGCTCTTCAAAGCCACACCCGTTTGTCCCTCGTAGTCGTAGTCGTAGTGCGTAACATGTCTTACGTTTTGACCTGCAAGGTGGTGCCGGTGGGAGATTTCTTCTGCGTGTTGTTGAACCATAAAACATTTGCAGCGTGCGATTAACGAAAAGCCGAATTCGCCTGTCTCTCATATTCGGTTAGCAGCCATTTGCATGTACATTGAGTACTATCTGACAAGAAAGGGTTGCTACGTTATACTCGCTGGGCGTAACCTTTTTAGTTTAAGAAGGATTCGCGAGCGTTGAGCCGCAGGGCCAAGAATACAGTGAACTAGTATATACCACGAACTCGAGGTGGTTAAAGGTGGGAAGTAGATACGAAGCGCAACCCGTAAGAAAGTAAAAGGCGAATTCTCCTGTTTCTCATTCCTCATTAGCAGCCATTGGTATGTACATTGAGCACTATTTGACAAGAAAGGGTAGGTACGTTATACTCACTGGGCGTAACCTCCTTGGTTTTAGAAAGGTTTAGCAAGCGTTGGACCACAGTGCCATGAATACAGTGAACTAGTATATACCATGAACTCAAGTTGGTTAGAGGTGTGATGTTGACACGAAGCGCAAGCCGTAAGAAATTGTGCGTGTGCCACCTCTCGTTTAGTCCTTGGAATGTTCACTGGATGGTGGTGCTTCTATATAGGGAATATATGATAAAAAGATGCGAGATGGTGGTACTTAGAGGGTTGCATTGATAGACGAACGGACGCATGGACAGATGCATGGACGGACGCACGGAATGGCTGCACGGACGCATGGAAGCAGGAACGGACGCAGGGATGGACGCAGAGACAGATGCATTGACGAATGCAGGGACGGACGCACAGATGGACGTGCGGACGGCTACACAGACGGACGCATGGATGAACGGAAGCAAGAACTAATGGACGTACGGATGCTTCGCCCCGCTCTCCATCATTCACTCCGTGAATATGCCACCATTTTTTTTCGGAGCACCTTGCAGCAACAACAACAACAAAAAAGTGCCCCGCCAAGGCGAGTCCTGGTTACCGAAGATGGTTGGTGCGCACCGGTGTGCTTTAACAAAGATGCCATTAGTTGATGCAGGAAATACACAGGGAACATTGCGGTGCAGTTCCAGTTTAGTGTTTAGAATTTATCGACCCTCTATCACGGCGTCACGCGCACTCAGAACAGACGCGCGGGGAGAAATCACGTGCTACACGTCCGGAGCCCGGATAAAAGGGCTCACGATGACGCTAAAGTCACCCGGCATTGCGGGTTTGCTTTCGTTTGTTTAATCGCAGACAGGCTGGCGTGGAGATGACTTGCCTTAACGGAATCGTCGATGCGCTAAACGCTGTAGTGTCTCCGTTGTCTCCATGCCCTCAGTCTGACTTCTCGCAAGTGTCTTCGAAATGTTTTTTCGAATTTTGCAGCGTTTAAAGCGTATACTCTATGCCTGTGCACTTTGAAGCTCAAGCACCTGACCTATATGTTTGTTGCTTTGACTGTGGTTTCTCCCGCCGGCAAACATGCCATATTGGCGCAAAATAAAAACCGACAAAAACATGAAAGAAGGTTTTGTTCTCACGTTCATCACTTTTTGTTTTGCGCAAGTACGTGCGAGCCAGCGATGAACGACAAACTACCCCCGCCACAAATTCTTTTATAGAAAAACAGTTCCTGCAAACCTCTGTCATTAAAATCTTCTCAGGGGAATCAACCTTGGGGAATTCATGACCAAATCCACCATCTCTTTGCCAACGCTTATGTATCCTTCCGTATACCCTATACCTTATCCTGACAATCGGAAAGCCAACGAATAATCTCCTTTAACTAGTTTTCCCGTTGTGCTTCCGCCTTTTTCACTTGTCGATAAGCTTGAAACCTTACGCCTAACAAAGAATCCAAAAGAATAATGTAACAGTCAGAGTGACGCAGGGTCCCGTTAACCAAATCAGTAGGAAACCACGAATGATGCTGTAACAAGACAGCATGGTGGGCGAGTTCGCTTGGATTCATCGCGTACTCCAGGTAACAGTGCTACTTTTGATGCTATTTTCCGAGTGAAATGTTACGCTGTCTCCGTGCGACCACGAATGAGCTTTTGTTATGTGGTCTTTTCGAAATAAACTTATGACTTACGCATTTCGGTGGTGACGCGTTGTCGTGCACGAAAAGGCGGTCGCTGGAGCATGAACCGAAATGCGGCCGCAAATGTGCGAAAGACACGCATGTATTTGTATTATTATTAATATCTGGGGATTTCAGGAGCGGCCCCGGAAACTTTCAAGTTCAAGTGCTCACCTGTAAGGGGCGAAAAAATCAACCGCGGCGCGTCTGCTTCAAACACCCAGAGTGGATCTACTACCTTCTTTCGCCACTCGCCCTATTGCACTTTTTTGTGGAGGCGCCTTCGTCAGGGCAAAGTTTTATTTTAAAATGATCAAATACTACGTGTTCGCATACCGCTACACACAAAAAAAAACATTTTGTTCTTCCAGCAAGTAGTTTTTCTTAAACATGTGCTGCGTCATCAAGTTTTTGTAATAGTTTTTGCTCCAGCGTACTCGATGTCAGTAGCAGCCTATCGACATCTTTATACTCATTTCAAAGTTTGCGACGGCCAACGGCTGCAACGGCAGGTAACGGCTCGCGGTACGTTCGGAGGTGTCTCGGACTGTTTCGTTTCGCTGTAAATAATTCGAGCCTCTGCCGACCGACACATTCTTTCTCATTCTGTTTGTTTTGACTCGTTCAAATGGTTTCGTGAAGGGAATTCTGATGACTTCCGGGGAACGAAGCGACCATCCAAGCTTTTGTCGGACGAACACCCGTTGCAAGCCCGGGCCGGTGAGTAGAAACCACTTCAGTTTTTTAAAGATGGTTGCTTGTGGGGCTAGTTGGTTCATTTCAACATATGTAGTTTTTTTCCAATGACTGCGCAGGCGTCATTCGTTGGCAGCGCAATGCAGTATTACATTTTTAAATTATTGAACGTCTCGATCTGTAACCGGACAAACGTGCAGTCCTTGCGGCGTGCATGGCTTCACGTGGAAACGAGGCGCTGACTCAATAGGTAATTCTGAAATTCTATCGCAGGTAACACTAAGCAGGCCATTGCGATAAAAGAAGGCAAATAAATCACTGTCGCCTCGCATGTGTCTTCTCAGCTAGCCCTTATATTAGTGCAAAAACCTACTGGGTGATAGGTTGCTGCAGTCGCGTTTGAGAAACAATACATAATTATGGGCCTGGTTTTGCTATAGTGTGACAAAGGAAGCGTCACATAAATGAGAATGACTTCTTTTTCTGCCACAGCCTCCTGGCCCTTCTGACATGGCAGTAGCTGTGTACAATGGGCAAGGAACCTGCTACATGACATGCCTTGTGAAGAAGCAGCCCTGAGTGATATACGTGTTATGAGGTACCACTACATATATGTATAAAATACTGCTGTTTACTAATCGACTTAGTTTATTTGTTTACTTTGGAAAATTTCATGTATTGATTATGCATTGATTTCATGCATTGATATCTGGTGATGTTACTTGTTTTTCGAGACTGCCATGCAATGACAGGATGACTACCCCCGAATGTCCACTCTGCAAGCACGTTGAAACATCTGAATGTCCACTACAACGGGTAATCTCTAACCTCACATATGTAATGCTGTATTTGTGAATGTTTTACCATGCATATCTTGGAGAGGTGCTTTAGTATGGCTACAAGCATTGCCTGCCTATCGTGGCGTGGAATCTACACTTCAATAACTTTAAAACTGTAACACTATTAGTTAGATTGTGTGGCGCTGCTGAGCTCAACCACACTGTTTAATCCTAGCCACTGTAGCCATACTTCGATGGGGGTGAAGCGCTAAGACGCTTGTGTGCTTAAGGGTTTGTTCGATTCGCCTGCACCACATGACCCATTTTACAAAGTGCTGCACCTCGCTATTCGTTTCAGTGGCACAGCAATGGCATCTTCTAAGTCTTGCCATTCATTTCAAAAAGCGCTGGAGAGGTACAGCACCAAAACTATTTCATGACTTTCCTGTACCTTCTGCTCTGAGGGAGCTGGTTTGGTGCAGCCACACACAGAGCTTAACAAACAACATAGCATTAGACGTAGATGCTGTACTTACCCCTATAAATGCGGCGTGTTTTGCCAAAATCTTTGCACCTCATTAAATTAGGCGAACTAAAATAGGAATTCTACCTTGTCACTTACTTGTGATACCGCTCCGCTGAACTCCTGCCGCACAAGTTCTGAACTTCTCGTGCACAGCTCTGAACCAGTTCGGATTGAACCAGGTGAACTAAACTGACCCTTAAAAGATGAAAACTTGAAAATATGAAAATTCTGTTAACATAAGGGGTCAAAGCAAACGTTTCGACAAGCAGTCTTGTCTCCTGTGAGGCTACAATGTCATTTGTTTGAACTCCTGGAAGCCAGAATCAATCTAAATTTGCTCACTACTGTACGACTCACGATAACTTCATAGTTGGCATGTGAATTGTCGGAAATTATTATTTGCACTACATAATGAACACACCCACAGTGATGGGTATTGACAGGCTTTCCGACTTTTAGTTGTGCCTTGTGACAGTATACAAACAACACCCAGAACTGTTTTGTCTTAATTAACTCTGTTTACCTCATACAAGTTTACTAAAAGATGCACCAAAGCTCATTATACTGCATTCAATTGCTTTAGCTTTGCACATATGTTCAATGGGCTCCTAAAATAATAAATCATAAAGGTGATGAGCAGTTGCAGCACAGCTTCCTCAAAGACGTGAATGCTGTCATGAAGAGCAAGATTGTGTTGATTGCACGTGGCACTATTTTTTTTGGCTGAAAAACGTTGCAGACTTCTTTGTGCAGATCTGCTTCTGTTTAAATTAAGTTGTCATAACTATAGTGTCTACCAATATGAAGTTAAATTTTGTGCACTACGGTCATGAAAAAAAAATCTAAGAAATCGCACAGGTAGTTGAAACATACATGATCTTTACTTACCTACAGCCATACTGCAAGATAGTACTTATTTCAAGTCCCTAACTTTAAAAGTAGCAGGGAGGAAACAACTTCATTTTCAAGCACAAGTATACTGAAAAAGTAAACATAATAACAAGTGTGTATTAAATGTGACCCTTATTGATCCAGTATTCGGACAAATTCACATCATGTACCATCAATTGATTTCAGGAGTGCTTGCTTGCAAGAGAGTACTCAAGTTCTATGGATATGTCTATGCAAAAAAAAGAGATTGTGCTCAGGGCTGAGCAGATAGTATGATGCAAGAGTACCAACAAAGATGTACAGACAACAAAATTGTGCAATGCATACCTGAAGCTTATTTTCTTAGAATTGGTCCTTTTCGATCTGTAAGCACACACCTCATAAGTGTCCCTTTAGCATACATGTTCGCTGCATACTCAGCAGACTGGTCATTACCTGGGACGAGAAATTCTAGCTGTGGTAACTGTGTAACTTAACTCTAACAATAAATGTAGCAAGCCTGAAATATTTTTAGCTCATTTTTAATTACATTACACCTATAATATGGGCTCACGGCTGAGTATTAAAACTAGTGCCTACCCTCTCGACATGACGCGACATTGCAGAATCCTGAAATACTCAAGTAGCATTGCAGAGCGAGAATGATTCAGAAATGCACGCATCCACAATTGCTTATTTAACAAATTTAGCAAAACTACATTGCTCTAACTGCGCGAGCTATCTATCGGCAATGTGCAAGTTTCCTTCCCGATTCAACATCATGCAATCGCTTCAAGATCAAGCGACGGGGCAAGCGCCACATCTGACGGCAGAATCGGACCCTTGTCCTGAAGCCACGCTATTAAACTCGAGCGCTGCAACACAATGAGAGCGACTTTCATTCAGCGATTGCGATGTTCAGTTGTATGCATATGCTTGTTAGCTTTCAAGAGTCTTTACACATGGGTTAAAAGCTTTCAATTGTATGAGTGACTTGTTTTTTTTTTTGGACCCGACCGTATACATTGATTGTACCAGCTTGGACACTCGCAATAAACGATGCAAACCTTACTTGATTGACGTTGTTTTCGCCAGTCGAGGCCAGCTAGGTCCCCTGGCGATAATCACAGACGCAAAACGTGATTGGGTAACGAAAAAAAAACAGGAAGCGAGCAGCGCGAACCAGCTGCGGGCCCCCCACCTGTAGCAAAAAAAATGCGTTTGTTTATTGATGATGATAGTACTACTAGCACCATCTCGCCTCACGGTATTGCAGTTCAGTATGCTGCCGCTACGTATTTGCATGTTATTTCGATACAACAGCCCAAAAATACAGTTTGCGTTCTCTAAACTGGTAGGTGTTCTGTGTTTTAGGTCGCAAAACCATGATATGATTATAAGAGATCTTATGTTGAAGGATCAGGAAGTTTCAACCATCTGGTCTTCTTTAACGTCGTGGGCTTCAACCATTTATAAATGTGACAGCCACGGTAGGGATCGAACCCGCGACCTGCGGGTCAGAAGCCGAGCACCTAACCGCTACCCCACTGTGGCGGACCACATGCATTTGTATTCACCTTTTCCAACAATAAACGATGCTGCCTTGATCGTTGGCTTGCCAGTGCTGAGCCATTCTCGATATAGCAGTCTATTTTTCATCGAAGTTATTCCATGCTTTGCATCGTGCCAACGTGACACATGACCTCGCGTTCAGCGTAGGCGTGTCATCACGCCACGCGCACAACCAATCACAGCTATTTCGCTTCTTGAAGGACACGTTGCGAATTTCAAAGTGTGTTCGGCCAAAGCTTTAGTTCATTTGACTACGAAATGTCTTTTGTTTGTTTTTCTAGTTTTCTCTCGGCAATCACGTGATTGATGAGAGGGGAAAGGGAGAGAGTTCACAGCTGTGTTGACACAACTGCTGCTATGCCCCGCTGTTCAATCACGTGATTGCTTATACAGAGTGAGATACAACAGCTGGCACCGTTCCACGGTCGCACTCCGTGAGCATGAGTCATTAAAGGCTTCCTCCTTGGAGCCATGACATAATGAAACACGTAGTAGTCAAGGCCCGCGCACACTAAGAGGAGCTTGCTTCCATTTTCATGAGAGTGGAAGAGCTACAGGGTTTTTTTTCCTTATATACGCCTTTATCAAACGCGACTCTGAGCACTGTCGACGACAGCACGAGTGACAAAAATTGTCGTCATTGTGGCGTCACAGATTAGAAAAATCTCTGACGTCATCACCAAATCATTCATTGTTGTCGTGGCTTGGTTAAACGTGAGCTGATCACGGAGGCAGCGCAAGACCGCCCCCGTCTCTATACAGGGTTGCCAACACAAATATGTAATATTGCAGTAATATTGCGAGGAACAAGCTTACATTGCCATAGGGCGTCAGAAAAGACGTGGCTCTGAAACGGGCGCGCAAGCCCGTCTCAGAGCCACGCGCTTCGTTTTCCAGGATAAATGCCAGATAGCGCTCATATCTCACGTGTGACGTGACTTGATGCGCTCGTTCGCCTCCGATGCACGCTCGAGACACTCTAACGCAGCGCCTACAGAACACCATTTACCGATTTTCTTGCGCAGGACATAAATAAAATTTTGTTTACTCTCTCCAGACGCAAAATTAGTCTTTCGACGACATTCGCAGAATAACAGGCATATACGGTGCCATTTTCTTTCTTTCTTTAATGACCAGCCTTATTTCGTGGTCTTCTGCCTGTTTCTGTGGGTTGGTTTGGAAGACGCGGTAGAATAGGGTGAGCACAATGAGTGCTCAAATGCGTAGGAGCATTACCTTCGTTTCTACGGTTGTCGTCTGCTCGACGCGCTGACCGCGGGGACGCAAACGCATGCGAAACGCCGGCACATTGGCCCCGCATCTCGTTTCAATTCACAGGACAAAAGACGCGCACATTCCCTTATTGCGTTCCATTGTTTATTTCAAGTTTTGTTAATCTCTTCAAGCATTAAATTACATAAACTGCGCATATTTCGCCATGTCACGTGTCGTGGTAGCTATTCTCTGACGTGCCATTGTTGGCAACGTCAAAGCACACTCGTCTACGTAGAGGACCAACGTCACTGCAGTGGCGTATACGAAGAGCCATTCACACGTGCACCTCACGCCTCTCTGGGCGCGCGGCTCAACACGTAAACAACATTGAGAAAAGACTTGTGACTACTCTCCAAACCAACGAAGAAATCCCCGCAGTTGACACTCACCTCCTACACTTGTGGGAGGCGCGCCGAAGCTTAACAACACGTTGGAAAAAGCAGACTACTAATCGCAAATTACGTATCCGCATAGCCCAACTCACGGAACAGGCTGCAGTGTATGCTGCCCAACTCCCAGATTCAAATCGGATAGCCCGCTGCGACGCCGCAGCTCATCAGATGAACTCGAAGAGGACATGGTGTCTCTTTCGCAGTCTCATAGACCCCTCTCAAACGAGAGGGGAGGCGCCGAAGCAGCTCCGGCGAGCTCTGCAAGGGTACCAAGGCACTCCGGCACAGCTTGCGGATGCTCTGTGCGATAGGTATCTATGTCGTACGAAGTACCCGCCTGGGCCAGCGTACACATACTCTGGTAAGGCTAATCACCAACTCGATGCCCGTTTTGAGTTGCATGACCTTAAAGCGGCTTTAGCTAAAATTCGAAGGGGTACGGCTCCGAGGCTGGACCGCATAACAGTAAAGCTGTTGGCAAACCTCCCTGACACCGCCTACCTCCATTTATTGGAATACATGAACGAGATCTAGGACGGCCGTGCGCTCCCTTCCGAATGGGAAACGTCACTTGTGACTTTTATCCCCAAAGCAGGCAAGGCCGTGAATACGGAAAATCTGAGGCCCATATCACTGACTTCGTGCGCGGGCAAGCTTATGGAGACGATGGTACGGGATCGCCTCTCCCCATACCTTGAGGGCAAGGGCTTCTTTGCAGACACCATGTTTGGGTTTCGCCCACACATGTCTGCACAGGACGTCCTTCTCCAGCTCCATAGGGCCGTCATACAGCCAATAACTATGCAACACAATGATAAAGCCATCCTCGCCCTTGTTCGGAAGGGGGCTTTCGACAATGTTAAACACAGCAGCATCCTGACTAACTTGAGTTCCACCGATTGCGGGGCTAAGGCCTTCGCATATGTAAGAGATTTTCTCTCTAAACGCCAGGCACTTCTTCGGATCGAGGACGAGGAATATGGCCCGTACATTATGGGAACACGGGGTACCCTACAGGGAGCAGTGTTATCACCGCTCCTTTTCAACATTGCTATGATGTGCCTTCCAAGCAAATTGGCCAGGGTGGAAAGCACACAACACGCAGTATATGCCGATGATATTACAATCTGGACCACTGAAGGTAGCCTTGGTGAAATGCAAGAACGCCTTCAGCAGGCCGCATCCATAGTCGAGGCGCATGCCAACGATTGTGGACTCCAATATGCTCCAAACAAATCAGAGCTTCTGCACGTTAGAGCGAAGCCAAGAGATAAGTCAGCCATACACATCTCCCTGTCTGGGGTTCTCATCAGAGAGGTGGAGGAGCTCCGGATTCTGGGCCTGTTCATTCACCACAGACTCAGACCGGATTCCACTATAGCGAAACTCAAGAGAATAGGCGAACAGGTAGGGCGCATGATCCACCGCGTTTCCAACAAGCGGGGTGGTCTGCGGGGCAGGGACGCGCTTCGGCTCGCCCATGCCTTAGTGACTAGCCCGGATCCTCTACGCCGTCCCCTACCTTCGCACTAACAAACAAGAAGACAAAAGAATAGATGCCATCACTCGTAAGGCTACTAAACGCGCTCTGGATCTCCCGGTGGCCACTTCCAACGCCAAACTGAGGGCATTAGGTGTGCTCAACATCTACCAGGAGTTGTGGGAGGCCCACCTTATGAATCAATATACGCGGCTTGTGCAGACGGCTCCCGGGGGCCGCCTGCTGAACCGCTTACATATACAGCACACTTGCACTGCAGAGGAGGCGGAGCGTATTCCGGAACTGTGGCGTCATATGCTCTCGGTCTCTCCTCTCCCCAGTAACATGGATAAGCACACGCACAAAAGGAGAAGACAGGCGCGGGCTCGGACGCTTGAGAGGCAACACGGCTCCCGACCTGGTGTATTCTACGTAGGTATAGCGGGGCCTTCGCCCACGGGATTTTACACGGCCTGTGTAGTTCACCGGGAAAAACATGTCCATGGGCTCTCGTTCCGAGCACAAAATCCAGAGCGCGCTGAGAATGTCGCGATAGCGCTTTTGGCTGCGGACCCCAACTCGAAAGTTATCATCACGGACTCCCGGAAAGCATGTGCTCATTACTTGACAGGAGAGATATCCCCCCTAGCCAGCCAAATTCTAAAACGGGCTCTCGCTGATCCAGCCCCGAAACGCATCGTATGGGCTCCTGGCCATCAAGGCTTACGAGGTAATGAGGCCACTGACGCGGCCGCCCGAGCGCTTACCCACCGGGCTCCTCACCTTGGCTCTTATGACTCGGAGGCCAATACACCGCTGCTGCGGTTCAAAGAAATTCTGACCTATTATCGCGACACTCACCGCCTTTACCCGGCTCCTGCAAAGGGGCTGAGTAAGGCGGAAGAGCGATTTCTAAGGCACCTGCAGACAGGTACTCTACTCTGTCCTGCAATCCTAAAACATTTCGATGCGAACACAGATGGGCGGTGCCCACACTGCGGGGAGACGTGTGATATCTTCCACATGGTATGGGCATGTCCGAAAAATCCCCACCTACCCCCTTCCCCTACCCCTTCACGAGAGGCATGGGAGACTGCCCTCCTCAACTGCTCATCACTAGAGTCTCAACGGGCTCTGGTGAGACGGGCGCGAGTAGGGGCCTCGTCATGCGGTGTCCCGGACTAAGGACGCCGACCATGTAGCAGGGTCATGCTTTGGCCCCGTACCTCTCTCTTTTATAATAAATGATTTTCATCATCATCATCTGGGCGCGCGCCCGCGAAAGGGAGGAGGAGCAGCGTACATCTTGAAATTTGACCTATTTTCGCGGCGCGCAGCCTTGTACCTTTTGGCAGGCGTGATTTTGTACGCCCCATCTACACATTGCGCTTGTCAGCTCAAGTTATTGTTGAACCTGGTAAGTGGCTCTTTAGGACACCTAATTCACGCACTGCTCCAGTGGGCTTTGCATTCCGCAAGTTTCAAGGAGATAGAAAAAAACTTTAAAAAACGCATATTTTACTAAACACAAACCTTTTGGTACGCCATTTTTCACATAAGATATCGTACATCTCAGGGTTACAATGGCTGAAGCCGTTAATGTGCAGCACCGTTGCACGCGTCAATTGACGTAAAAAACAAAAGCACACCAAATTAAAAACATCAAAAAAGAAAACAATTCTATCAAAAAAAGGAAAGAAATACCAAAAGTCTGAAACGAAATGCTTGTAACGAGGTTTATTGGGCGAACCAAACGGGCAGGCGGGAGATTGGAGATAGCGACAGGACGAGGAAGATGGAGGAGCTCGAGCGCCGATCTCGTGGTGCCATACTCTGCGATGATGCTTACTGTTCCCTCTTGTTGTCATCATTCCTTCACTATAACTGCCCCCGTCGAGAAAGATCAAGCCATCCTGGCGATCTAACAAGTAGGAACGAGCGGGTCGAAGTACGGCTTCAAGCGGTCCACGTGAACAATATCGTGTCCACGCCGACGGTGGTCACCGGGTGGCGTAAGCGGTTCAATGGCGTAATTGACGGGCGATGTGCGCTCTACCACGCGGTATGGGCCATGGTAATTTGAAAGTAGCTTGGTAGACAAACCAGGCGCACATGGTGGTACATACAGCCATACAAGGGTTCCAGGGGCGAACTTGGCGGCAGGAGGGTGGTCGTCATCGCGGGCCTTTTTCTGGCGTTGCTGGTCAGCCGTAGTAAACTGTTTCGCTAGTTGAAGGCATTCTTCGGCGTGACGGGCGGCTTCAGACACGGTCGTGCACTCAGATACATCTGGTGCGTATGGCAGCAAAGTGTCAATTGCGTGCGATGGTTGACGTCCGTATAGAAGGTAGAATGGAGAAAAGCCGGTAGTGACTTGGGTAGCGGTGTTGTACGCGTAGGTCGCAAACGGAAGAACCAGGTCCCAGTTCGTTTGGTCAGATGCCACATGCGTCGCGAGCATGTCACCCAGGGTCCGATTAAACCGCTCAGTCAGGCCATTCGTCTGGGGGTGGTAAGCAGTACTCATGCGGTGTACAATATGGCACTGACGGAGAAGTGCTTGGATTACGTCGGATAGAAATACACGGCCCCGATCACTGAGAAGCTCGCGAGGAGGGCCGTGACGCAACACCAACCGATGGAGGATGAAAGATGCGACGTCCTGAGCGGTCGCCGTAGGAAGAGCAGCGGTTTCGGCGTACCGTGTCAGGTGATCTACAGCAACGATGGCCCACCGGTTACCTGCTGTGGTCAATGGCAGTGGTCCATAAAGGTCGATTCCGACGCGATCGAATGGGCGGTCAGGGCACGCAAGCGGCTGTAGTGGAGCTGCCCCTGCATTCGGTGGCTGTTTTCGTCGCTGACACTCGTGGCAGCCGCGAATAAACTGTCGAACAAAAGTAAACATCCCACGCCAGTAGTACCGCTTCCTTAAACGCTCGTAGGTCTTGAAGACACCGGCGTGAGCGCATTGCGGGTCGGAGTGAAATGATGCACAGATTGTAGAGCGCAGCTTTCGGGGAATAACGAGCAGCCACTTCCTGCCGTCTGGTGAGTAATTGCGCCGGTACAAGAGGCCACCTCGAATGGTGAAGTGCGAAGCCTGGCGTCGCAATGCTCGAGTGATGGGAAGTGTCGGTACCCCAGATAAGACGTCCAGAAGCGAAGTTATCCATGGATCGTCGCGCTGTGCAGAGGTCATTGTGTCGATGTCAAGAGCGGACAGCGCGTGTTCCATAGAAGATATAGAGGCAGCCTCAGTCGACAGTGGTGATCGCGAGAGCGCATCAGCATCGGCATGTTGGCGGCCGGAACGGTACACGACGCGGATGTCATACTCTTGAAGTCGCAGAGCCCAACGAGCAAGGCGACCTGATGGATCCTTCAGCGACGACAACCAACATAAGGCATGATGGTCTGTAACTACAGCAAAGGTGCGGCCATATAAGTATGGGCGAAATTTCACAATTGCCCAAAGTATGGCTAAGCACTCTTTTTCGGTAACACTGTAGTTTACCTCAGCCTTGTTTAGCGTTCTGCTGGCGTAGGCGACGACATACTCAGGGGATCCAGGCTTGCGTTGAGCGAGAACTGCACCGAGACCGACACCGCTGGCGTCTGTATGGATTTCAGTTGCTGCCGTGGGATCATAGTGGCGCAATATAGGCGGTGATGTCAGGAGACGGCGAAGAGTGGTAAATGCGTGATCACATTCGGAAGACCATGATGAGATGTCTTTGGCACTGCTTAAAAGTTGGGTCAAAGGGGCAATTATGGAGGCAAAGTTGCGCACAAAACCGACGAAAGTAGGAGCACAATCCTACGAAGCTGCGTAACTGTTTTACAGTCGTTGGTTTGGGGAATTCAGCAACAGCGCGTAGTTTAGCCGGGTCGGGAAGAACACCATCCTTTGATACGACATGACGAGAATGGTGAGCGTCCGAGCAGCGAAGTGGCATTTCTTGAGGTTCAGTTGGAGATGCGCATTCTTCAGACACGTGAGGAAATGTTTGAGGCGTACAAGGTGTGTTGCGAAATCGGGTGCAAAGACGACGATATCGTCGAGGTAGCAGAGGCATATGTTCCATTTCAAACCCCGCAGAACCGAGTCCATCATGCGCTCGAATGTGGCCGGCGCATTGCAGAGGCCGAAGGGCATGACATTGAACTCATATAGCCCGTCCGGTGTCACGAATGCTGTTTTTGGACGATCACCATCTGCTAAGGGCACCTGCCAATACCCCGAACGCAAATCTAACGACGAAAAAAACTCGGCACCTTGTAAGCAATCAAGGGCGTCATCAATCCTGGGCAAAGGGTATACGTCTTTGTGAGTGATCTTATTTAAGCGCCTGTAATCAACGCAGAAGCGAATTGTACCATCCTTCTTCTTAACAAGAACGACAGGTGATGCCCATGGACTTTGGGAAGGTCGGATAACGTCGCGCTTGAGCATATCGTCAACGTGTTCGGTGATAACCTGACGTTCCGTGGCGGAAACACGGTTATGGTCGCTGTCGTACTGGCGCGTTAGAACCTGTGTCGATGCGGTGGGAAAAACTGGGAGTTCGGCCAAGGGTAGGTTGAGCAACGTCAAAGGATTCACGGAACTGGTAGAGCAGCTGAAGGAGTTCAGAGCGTTCAGATGGCGATAGTCCGTCGGCAATCGATGAATCGAAAAGCTCGCAAGGTGGTATATTGGAAGGGTTGAGGGCACTGATGGCGTCGTAGTCACCGGAACAATCTGGCGGCATCATAAAAATTTGTTCTTTATCAATGGCATGCACGTGTCCAAGAGATTCACCTTGAAACAGTTTCAACGGGATACGGAAGGGGATTGATGAGGCAAAGAGCACTGTTTCCTTCAGAAATAGAGAGGGTTGAATAAGGCAGAAGAAGTGATCTTCGACTAAGGAAGAGGCTTGATGGCTCAAAGAATGCAGCTTCGTTCCTATGCCGTCACAGAACAACGGGGAGCAACACAGCTTGCTGTCGGAGGAATTTCAGTGCCTTCTTTGACGAACGAGCTTGTGTACGGCGGGCTGAATGCGGCCTGGTTGGGTTGGTCGTTAAAACGGGAAAAGTTCAAGCTCCGACCTTGCACAATCAATAACGGCATGGTTACGCGATAAAAAATCCCATCCAAGTATGATGTCGTGTGAGCACGAACGACAGGACAATAAACTCAACAGTGTAGTGGTTCCCTTCGCGATCATCAGTCGGACAGTACAGGCGGCTACAGGCTGAACCCGGGTCCCCATTCGCTGTTTGCAAGGAAATCATATTAAGAGGCGTCGTCACTTTTTCGGAGCTTGCGGCAAAGTTTAGCGTCTATCACGGAAACGGCAGCACCAGTATCCACTAGAGCATAATGCTCGAGTACCTTCTACAAAAACTTCGACAATATTCGACGGCAATGTCCGAGGACTTGAGCATTTCGACAGCGCAGTTCTTGCCTCCTGAACTGCGGCGGTTAGTTTCCCTCGTGTTCAGGAGCTGGCCGACGACGCATGGGTGACAGGGAGCGACGACGGGGTGAAGGTGAGCGACCAGACATAGTACGCGGACATTCCCGTGAAGACGAGCTTGACTGAGGGTCAGAATTTTCCAGACGGGATGGAGAAAGGTCCATGAAGCTGTTCTGTGTCCGGCGTCTGTGTATCCCGGCACGCGACGACGGCAGTAACGGGCGATATGGCCAGGGCCGCCGCACGCAAAACAGATGGGCCGGTTATCGCGCGTTCTCCAAGTATTGGCGAAGGGGACCAGTCCATGCGGCAGACGGGTGAGTCGAGGCTGTGGTGGCAATGGGAGGAACCCAGGCGGTGGACGGCTGAGTCGGGGCTGAGGTATACGGCAGTCCCTGGAACGACGGGGGGTGGTGTCGCTGCTGCCGCTTTAGTGCCTCAGCGCGTAAGTAAGAGGCGCGGTGACGGGGGCTGCTGCAAGGGCACCGGCATAGCCTCGGAAATCTGCTCCTGGACCACATGTCGGAGCATGGGAGCCAATGGTGGTGGTGTCGCAGTGGCTGTTGGTGCGAGAGCTCCTGGCGTTGAGCAAAAGGTAGCAGAGAAAGCTGCCGAGCCACTTCCTCTCGCACGAAGTCTTTCATTTGTGCGAGAAGGTTTGTCTGGTCAGTCATAGCGTCCAGTGCGGTCACTGGTTGGATTGTCTGGAATGAGCGTCGCGTCTGAGCTCGTTGCCTCCGCAATTCATCATAGCTTTGACACAAAGTCACTACTTCTTCTGCCACAGTGCTTGGAGACTTCGCGAGAAGCATCTGGAAAACGTCATCGTCGACGCCCCTCATAATGTGCTGTACCTTCGCACTCTCGCTCATGGAAGCATCGACGCGCCGGCAGAGATCGATCACATCTTCTATATATGATGTGAAAGTTTCACCTGGCTCCTGTGCCCGTGTGCGCAGACGTTTTGTTCGGCGCGTAGCTTCCGTAAGGCAGGACGACCAAAAACGGCACGTATTGCCTCCTTGAAGGCGGACCAATTCGCGAACTCGGTTTCGTGGTTCGTATACCACAGCTTGGCCACGTCGGTGAGATAAAAATTGACAGTGCCTAACTTAGCAGCGTCATCCCACCTGTTGGGTCCACTGACTTTCTCGTATGACGACAGCCAGTCCTCGACGTCCTGGTCTTCGGTGCCGGCAAAGATCGGGGGGTCTCGCTGGTGAACCGGGCCGGGGCAAGTAGGAGCCGCGAGAGGGGTTGTCTGTTGGGCAGCGTCAACTTGCATGGTCGATGGCAGGGG